>PVLC010000920.1:141467-167890 GCA_004027655.1 Graphiurus murinus | reverse complement strand
CGGTACTGGGGATGGAACTCAGGGGCATTTTACCTCCGAGCTATACCCCCAGGCCTATTTTTTATTCTTTATTTTGAAACCGGGTCTCACTAAGTTGCAGAGTGCCTCACTAAGCAGCTGAGGCTGGCCGCGAACCCGGATCCTCCGGTCTCAGCCTCCCGAATGCTGGGATTACAAGCGTGCGCCACCACGCCCGGCTATTTTTATATTTAAACAACATCATATTGGTAGATATCTTATTTCTTTTCCTAAGAAAGACATTTTATTCCTAGTGCCTCCCTTCGGCATGTCTTTGTGTCTGTGGGTCACTTCGTTTTTATAGACACTTATATTTGAAGAGCATACTCAGCAGCTTCCATCATGAAATGACTCAGGCATTCAGGCTATTTCTGTCTGTGGTTCTGCTAGACCTGGGCCTGGGAGTCCCTCAAGGCTCTGGAAATCATCAACTAGAACATCAGTATCTGGCCATGCAATGGGCAAAGAGAATGAACATGGAAGGTTCCAAAAGAGGCATTGTGATTGGCCAGAACTCAGTCACATGGCCTCACTTAAACACAGGGAGACTGGAATGTAGTTTGGTTATGTTGTCTGGGAAGAAAAGATTATGATTGGGTAAGCTTCAGCACAGAGAGCAGCACTGCTTTCGTATTGTTCAATTATCAATGCTGTTTTTCTAAATAGGTGCTCTTTCATCAACTTCTTACCTGCTATTCTACTTAATTTTCTTTCTATAATTTAATTAAGCTCAAGAGAAGAAAATGGAGCCAGGCACGGTAGCATATGCCTATAATCCCAGTACTTAGGAGACTGAGACAGGAGGATTGTAGGTGTGAGGCCAGCCTCAACAACTTAGTGAAATCCTGTTTCAAATTTTAAAAAAGTTAAAAGGGCTGGAGGTGTATCCCAGAGGGAGGTAGAACACCCCTGGATTCAATTCCCAGTACAAAAAGAGCAGGAGGAGGAGAGGGAGGGAGGGAGGAAAGAAGGAAGGAAGGAAGGAAGGAAGGAAGGAAGGAAGGAAGGAAGGAAGGAAGGAAGGAAGGAAGGAAGGAAGGAAGGAAAAAAAAAAAAAAAAAAAAAAAAAAAGAAGGAGTTGGACCCTAGTTCTTTGATGTTATCCCATGAGCTTGAAAAGCAAAGGGAAACTATCTTGGCATGGAAAGATGAGTCATAAAATATAATCTATTAGCCAAAAAGTGTGTGTGTTGCATATTATATATATGGTTATATATGATATATATGTAGTTTTATATATGTAAATCAAATTATCTGTATAGTTTGATTTGAAAAATCATTTGTTTGAGGACCAGCTTCATGATCATATACCAGTATATTCCTAATTTGTAACTTGTTTCTGGCAAATTTCTCCTCTTTTTAAATATGCTCACTTACTTTTGTTAATTAAGATAATAAAATATCATATAAATATAGTTCAGCAATTTAAAAATCCCTACATTAAATATTTCCATAATAATCTGGTGGCTCTGGTTAGATACAATTTTAGTTGCTGTTCTTGTATAGATCTGTATTTAAGAAAGAATCTGTTCCTGGTGCCTCCCTTCAGAAGGACGATGTCTCTGTGCATGTGGGTCACATTGTTTTTATTTTTCTTTGCTCTCTCTTTCCTTTTCCAGAAAACCTAAACGATATAACTTATGCAAGCATAAATAAAAATGTAATTGTTATTTTCCAAATCATGCATATCTGAGAACCCTCACATTCATGAAAAAAACATCTGTAGTAAAATATTATTTTGTTTGCTATCTTGAGATAATTCTCATTGCATCAGAAATAGATTAAACATTTGAAAATGTTTCATAAAAAATGATAAACAATGTAAAAATAATGACATGTATTTGGGGTTGGTTCAAGAATAAATTATCATAGGCTCAGAAGATAATACAACAATAGTAGTTTCTAAAGATATATTTGATACGTTCTTTTTCTTTTTTATTTCAGTACTGGGGATTGAACTCCGGAGCATTCTACCTTTGAGCTATACCCCTAGTCCTATTTTTTATTCTTTATTTTGAAACCGGGTCTCACTAAGTTGCGGAGTGCCTCACTAGGTAGCTGAGGCTGGCCGTGAACCCGGATCCTCCGGTCTCAGCCTCAAATGCTGGGATTACATGCGTGCATCACCACGTCTGGCCCTACTCCTTTTTATTTTTTATTTTGAAACAAGATTATCTCTATGTTGCTGAATCTGGCCTCAAACCTGCAATCCTCCTGTCTCAGCCTCCCAACTACTGGGATTATAGGTGTGTGCCACCACACCTGACTCTATTCAGTTCTTTAATGTGGTTGATCCAGTTATCTGCCACATTCAACAGCCTCCTGGTTGAACGGGACAGGACAGCCAGATACTACTTACTTGATTCACCTCACTGACTCCCACACTCTGCATGAACTTCAAAGACATGCTGCAGTGACTGCTTCTCAATTACAACATGACCCAAGACAACTCGTGCCCCTGGCTCCAAACCATCAGTTAGAACTCCCTGTGAAAACCTGTTTGTTAGCACCCTGGACTTAAAGCTTTTGCATGTAGGTCCCTCACTTTCTCTCTCTTGATCTTCACCCATGGATTGACTATGTGTGTCCCCAAGAGCTCCCCTCTTCCCTCTGGCCCTGTGAGGAGTGCTCTCCTCTCCCCTCTAAGCATAGAAGTAATAAACTGTTTTGTTATTTCATGTTGAGTTATTTTGTTATTTTGTTATTTCATTTGTTGAGTTGTCTCTTCTGTGTTTCACTGGAGAGATGCACCCAATCTAACTACTTTGCCGGCCATAGCTCTCCAATACACTGGCTATCTGGCTAGGAATAAGTGTACACATTTTAGACAAGAACCACAAGTGTGTCAGCCAATACAAACAAGTTTCCTGAGAGAGAAACCCCTGGGAATGGGTCAGACACTTAGGTGTTAGGCTGTTTTCCAAGGTAAAGATGTATCTATGAAAGGTTCACCGTGAACATTCACAATGAATACCCTGGAGTCCCTTCAGGGCAGGGCTAGAATTTATAGCCATCCTCCTGAAGGGGACCTCAGGACTAAATTGAAAGAAAATATTCAATACTTGTTCTTCCACATGAATTCTAGTTTTAGCTTGTCAAATATAAGAAAAATAAAGTCCAGATGAGATTTTGGTAGGATCTTGACTCTGTAGATAAGTTTCAGGAGTATTACTATCTCAACACCATTAAGTCTTTGATTAACATAGATGAGGTGTAGTTTTATTTATGTATTCTTTTATTTCTTTTAAGTTTTTTTTTTAATTTCAGTGTAAAATTTTGTACGTCTTCTGTTAAATTTATTCCCTGGGCAAGTCTTTAATCCCAGTGCATGTGATGTTGAGATAGGAAGATTGCAGATTCAAGGCCAGCCTCAACAATTTAGTGAGACATTTAGCAACTTAGTGAGATTCTGTTTCAAAATAATAATAAAAAAAAAAAGGCTGGGGGTGTACGGTTCTTCAGCACCAAGACAAAGAAGGAAGGAAGGGAAGGACAAGGAAGGAAATTGGTTTATTTACCTCACAGTTAGTTGCTTGGGCAGATTAAAGGTCCATACAGCGTTGTGCTGGCTCTGGTGAAGGCCCCCTTAGCTGCATCACATCATGACGGAAGGACTTGATGGTGGGAAAGATTGCATGATGATGCAGGAAGCCAGAGAAAGATTCAGGAGTCATATTTGTTCTTATATAAGTTTTCTTGGGAACTAACCAGAGTCCCATAAAAGTTGTGTTAATTCCTTCTGAGGGAGGTGCCCTTGATGATCTGGCCACCCCCTGCTGCGCTCCACATCTCAAAGTTTCCATCATCTCAACACCACCACACTGAGGACCTCACTTCCCATACATGACTCCCTGGGAACAACCCACATCTAACCCATAGCACGTAGGAACCAAAGCCTTTCTGGTCTCTTCTTTCTTACCTCAAATGCAGGGTAGAGCTCTCTGAAGTTTCATTCTCTGAAGTTCTTCCAAAAGGAAAAAAAAAGCTGGACGTGGTGGCACACGCTTGTAATCCCAGCATTTGGGAGGCTGAGACCAGAGGATCCAGGTTCGCGGCCAGCCTCAGCTACCTAGTGAGGCACTCCGCAACTTAGTGAGACCCGGTTTCAAAATAAAGAATAAAAAATAGGGCTGGGGGTATAGCTCGGAGGTAGAATGCCCCTGAATTCAATCCCCAGCACCGCAAAAAAAAAATGCTTTTATTTCCCTCCCTGAGATTTCATTAACCAGAAAAGATTAAACTTGTATCACACATAACATGTCAATATACAATAAAATAAGTAAATAAAAATTGGTTCTTTAAAAAGTTAAAAAAATGGTATACTTTTATATGGAATGACCAAGAAAAATGTAATAAGCCATGTGTTATCAAAATCAGGAGTGAAACAGGATATGTCATTAATGACTTTAAATGAATTTACAAGTTTATAAGGAGACATGAGTGGCTCCTCCTGCCAGTAGATTATACAAAATGGAAAAATTTACAGAAATATGTTACCCAAAGTTTTGCAAGAAGTAATGAAAAAACTCAGCAGACCTATGCCCAGTAGATAAATTAAATTAATAATTAAAATTTTTCACAAAGAAGAGTCTATCCCCAGTGGTTTCAGTGGTGACCTCTATCAATTTTTTTTTTTTTTTTTTTTTTTTGCGGTACTGGGGATTGAACTCAGGGGCATTCTACCTCCGAGCTATACCCCCAGCCCTAGTTTTTATTCTTTATTTTGAAACCAGATCTCACTAAGTTGCGGAGTGCTCACTAGGTAGCTGAAGCTGGCCGCGAACCGGGATCCTCCGGTCTCAGCCTTCGAATGCTGGGATTACAAGTGTGCGCCACCACGCCCGGCTTACCTCTATCAAAATTTTAAGAAAAAGTAATAAAATACTATGGCCAAGGTCAGGAACTTAGTGAGACCCTGTTTTTTTTTTTTTTTTTTTTTAAAGAGAGAGGGCTTGGGGGTGTGTATATCGCTCTGAGGTACAATGTCCCTGAGTTCAACCCCAAGTTCAAATAGAAAAAAAAGTACTAGATGTACTTTCAGAAATTAGACAAGAAATAATATTTCTCTCTTAATTTATAACCATTATATAGCCAGAATAACACTAATACAAAAAGCCATCAAAGATATCACTAAAAAACAAAAACCACAGACATGTTTTCAGCAAATATTGCCTCTAAAAATATTTGTTAAGTGATTATATATTATGACCAACTGACATTAATCACCAAAATACAAGGTTGATTTAACATCTGAAAAATCTATTAATGTAATGCACCATAATAAAAAAAAAATAGAAGGCAAAAGAAGTATGTGATGATCTCAACTGATACATTATAATTGCTAAGATTAAACATTTATGGAGAAAATGCCCAAAAAGTTTGAAACAGAAGGTAACTACCTTTAACATCATAGTTAATGATTCAAGACTAAATGCCTAAAACTAGGGAGAAGGTGAGCAGGTTCATTTTCACCATTCTGTCCAACATTGTGTTAGAGGGCCTTTCCATGCAACTGGCAAGAAAAATAATGGAATACAGACATGAAAGAAAGAAACACAACTATTTTCATTTGCAGATGACATGCTTTTGTGCACAGAAAATCCTAAGGATTCTCTGGAAAAAAATATTAGAACTAAAAATAAGCTTAGCAATTTTGTAGGTATGTTAGACAGCTTTCCACTGCTGTCACAAAGTATCCAAGAAAAGCAACTTGAAAGAGGAAAGTTTTACTTTGTCTCACCATTTCAGAGGTTCAGTCCATGGTTAGCTGGTGCCATTGACTTGAGGCAGAATATCATGGCACACAGGTGTAATGGAGGAAAGCTGCTTAGCTCATGACAGCCAAGAAATAGAAGGGAGGAGAGGCAGGCCAGATTAAGCTACACTCTTTAAAGCTCACCTCTGCCCAGTGACCTACTTCCTCCAGCGAGGCCCTATTTCCTAATGTTTCTGCCACCTCCCAACAGCATCGTCAGCTGAGGACCAAAACTTTAGCTCATGACCTTTGTGGGACATTTAATATCCAAACCATAACAATGGGATATAAAATCTATGTCATTTCTTTATCTTAGCATCAAAAAGGAAATAAAAGTAAGGATAAAATGCACAATAGCATTAAACACTTAAAAACACATTTAAACTTAATAGTGCAAAACTGCACACTGACAATTGCAAAACATTACTGAGAAAAATGTTTAAAAGATGCATATAAGTGCAGATACATAACAAGCTCACATATTAGAAGACTCAATGTTGTTTAGGTGACATCTCTCCAAATTGAACTGTAGATTATACATGAAATCTTATGAGGAACTGCGTAGAAAATTGCAAGCTTATTCTAAAACTTGTATGGAAAAACTAAGGACCTACAAGGGTCAAAATGATTTTGAAAAGGGACAAAAGTGGATGACTTCCACTGCATGATTTCTAAACATACTACATTGCTAAAGTAATCAAGACAATATGGTATTGGTTGTAAGTATGTACGCATATATATCATGTAACCAATTAGAGAATACAGAAATAAACTCTGAATTTATGGTAAACATGGTTTTAAAAGGAGTTAAGAACAATTCAATGGAGAAAATATATTTTTTCCCAAAAAAAGGCTCTGGAAAAAATGGATATCCACATGTGGAAATATAAATTTAGACTCCTTGAACCACAAACCAAAAATTCATTAAATTATAATATTGTTCTAAAATTAAGTGCTAATGCTATAAATCTTCTTAAAATAAACCCTGGGGAAAAAACCTTTATAACATTGGCTTAGGTAAAGCTACTTTAGATATAACATTAAAAGCACAACCCATTAAAATAATAAATTGGGTTTCATGAATAGTTAAAACACTTTTGTCTCTAAAAACCTTCAATAACAGACTGAAAATACAAATTACAATAGTAAAATTTTGTAGATATTATACCTTATAGAGGGCGGGGTATCCAGAGATATAAAAAGCTCCTGCAACTCCTTAAGAAGAAAACAAACCGTCTAATTAATAAAATAGCTAGACATTTCAACAAAGAAGCTATATGAGTAGCTAGTAAGAATTATGTATGAATAAGTAATATGAATTTAAAAAGATGTTCAACACTATTAGTCATTAGCAAAATGAAAATAAAACACCAAATTCCATACCCTGATATACCTGCTAGCATATGCCCAGTCCAAAAAACTGACAAAATCATGAGTTGGCAATGATATGGAAGACTGGAATCCTCCTACATGGCTGGTGAGAAAGCATAATGATAAATTAACTTTGGAAAACAGCTTGACAGTCTTTAAAACAGTTACACATTATTTACCATATAATCCAGACATTTCATTCCAGGGGCATACTCAAGAGAAATGAAAACATATGTCCACACAATGACTTTTAGGCATAAGTCTATAGCAACATTTTTTGTAAGAGCCAAAGACCTACCAGCTAGCCAAATGTCCATCAATTGGTGCATGGAGACCAACTGGTGGTGTTGTATAATGTGATTATTGATATCCACAATAAAGAGAAATGAACCATTGATAATACAAAAATACAGATAATTCTCTAAAATGTTATGCTAAATGAAAGAAGCCAGAAAAAAAAAAAGACAACTTTTTTTTTTTTTTTTGGAGGTACTGGGGATTGAACTCAGTGGCATTCTACCTTTGAGCTATACCCCCAGCCCTATTTTTTATTCTTTATTTTGAAACCAGGTCTCACTAAGTTGCAGAGTGCCTCACTCACTAGGTAGCTGAGGCTGGCCACAAACCCGGATCCTCTGGTCTCAGCCTCCCAAATGCTGGGATTACAAGAGTGCACCACCATGCCCGGCTCAAAGACAACCTATCGTCTGATTACATTTATAGGATATTTCAGAAAAGGCAAAGCTATCTAGATGGAAACTTATCTAAGGCTACCTGAGGTGGGGGGTGGAAATTGGAAATGACTGAAGACCACAAGGCAACTTTTCGTGATAGTAGAAGAATTCTGAAATTGGATTGTTGTGATGATGATGATACAACTGTACAGATGTAATAAAAATTATTAATATGCAAACTCCAGCAACTTTTTATCTTGTCATTTAAAACATTTGGCAAAATTGGAAAAGAAATTCATTAATGTGCTGAGTGCATCTACTGAAAATAAGAGTCATAGTTACAAATTAAGTTCAGAAAATTAGAAGAGAGGAACTTCAAATTTTTGAATGACATTTAACATAGAGATTGAATGTCCAAACAGGTATACATTAACTGTTAACTTTGTGTGATATGACTAATTAAAATCCAAGGTCATTAGCTTCTCTTTATTGTGTCTTATTCTGTTGGCCCATTTTCACACTCTCATAATCTTATGGAAAATTGGAAAAATAACTTGCAATGCAGTGAACTCATGAGTCCCAACTTCTTCCACCATTTAGAGGAATAATGATCTTGTGATCAGTTTTACTATATTTACTAATATACAAGCTTCTGTGTATTGGCTAAGAAATAATATGAATGACAAACATTTATTTCAACACAATAAGAGTTAAAATATATTACTTGAGCAACACAGATTATATTTAACTTAAAGCAATCTAAAGTATTTGGATGTAAACTAATTTATTCCTAGCTTTGCTGTGAGTGGCAGATCAAGTTCTAGGACTTTGCAGATGGATTTTACTACAACATATTTCCATTATTTGGCTGTGAATTGGTACCATATTTCAGAATCCTCTATCTAGTCCAGCAGTGTTTTGTAAAGTAAGGACCATGACCCAGTTATGGGATGTGAAATCAGTTTGAAAGATTGCAGATATCAATTTTTTTTTTAAATGAAAGATGATGAGAATAAAGAGCAATGTGAATCTCAGGCAGAAAACTGTGATGGAGAACACTATTTCCTAGAATTCTTCTTTCTCACTCCTATGAGAACTTGTCAGTTGACTTTGGGTTTGGCCATAAGATTTGCTGTGATTGCTTCCCCATTCCCTACTGACTGGCTGGCTACTGCTGGGAACCTTGTGGGGTGGGGCAGGGTGGGAGGCAATGCAGGGCAGAGCACGGCAGAAGGCAGACCATTTCCACCTGTCTAGGCCTTGTCTAGAACTGTTGTAACAGGGCGTGTGGTCTACTGGCCTGGTGGTTTACAGTCTCTCTCCTGGATTCCCTCATAGGGACCTCTGATCTTGGGGACTCTGGCTTGAGATCCAATCCAGGTGCTGCCTTCTTCTCTACCTGGGCTTGTACATATGCAGGGAGTCCTGAGATCCCCTGCAGCTTCTGTGGAGATAACATCTCTCCTCTGTCAGTTCTTTCTGAGAGCACTTGAGACAGGTAAGAGGAGGGTGTTCTTTTATTTACTGATTTATTTATTTATTCATTCATTTTTTTGTGGTACTAGGATTGAACACAGGGGCACTCTATCTCTGAGCTACACCCCTAGCCCTTTTTAAAAAAAAAATTGAAACAGGGTCTCCCTAAGTTGTTGAGGCTGGCCCTGAATCTGTGATCCTCTTACCTCAGCCTCTCATGTACTGGGATGATAAGGGTGTATCATAGCACCTACCTGGGAGACACATTCTTTACTATGACTAGTGCAACCACTGTCCTGCCAAGATGGTCATTCTTTGTTTCTAGGTTCACTCTGTCTCTTAAGCAGGAAGGTCACATGAAATATGAAATCTCCCTGTGACGTGTGTGTGTGGGGGGGGGGCACCTTTCCACACAGATATTCTTTCAGAAATCATCCTCATGGAGGTATAAACTTTGTTATTCTATATTGTCTTGGAAGGTTTGCAAACTGATCTGAAGTTTCATATATTTGGTTTCTTGATAACTTCCAGTAGCATATCTTATTACATATCATGTGTATGTATGTATTGTTAAAAACAAATTCTGACTGAGAGGCCATTGTGTTGGGGGTTTAGGTACCTTAAATTCTCAGAAGAAGGAAATAAGCCCAATATAAGCAGTAATTGAAACTAGAAAAATGTCAAGAAAACATCTATAAACTAAAAATGAAAGCCGGGCGTGGTGGGGCACGCTTCTAATCCCAGCATTCGGGAGGCTGAGACCGGAGGATCCTGGTTCGCGGCCAGCCTCAGCTATCTAGTGAGGCACTCCGCAACTCAGTGAGACCTGGTTTCAAAATAAAGAATAAAAAAATAGGGCTGGGGGTGTAGCTTGGAGGTAGAATGCCCCTGAGTTCAATCCCTAGTACCACAAAAAAATAAAATAAAAATGTGTCCTGCATTTCACCATTACTATGTCTATCGGGTTAAATGAAAACAGGTTGTTTCTGCTGCATAGATAGTTTTCTTCAAATCACTTAGAAATTACTTTCTTTCATGAATTTGTATATTAGTTTGATAACTAGCATTGTACGTTAACTTTTTCTACCCATATATCTAGAATGCTTCACTTGAGTCAGGCTGCTCCACAGATTCTGTTTTATTCCAAAGTCAGTTTTCAATGTCAGTGTTATTTTAATGCAAATTTTTGAATTTCAGAGATTGTTGCATGATCAGATGAAATCTAGATATTTTCATAAGAAATGATGAGGGAAAGAGTTTTTCTTTTAAAGACCAAAGAACAAGGTAAAAATTGTAGAATCAGAATATCAACTAGACACTGTGAATACTGATGGGAGATAGAAGACGTGTCTACACAAACGTAATTAATAACTCTCTTTGGCTGATAATCTAGATACTAGTGCAGGGGCATAAAAGGAGAGAGAAAGAAGTTTTTGATTCTCTTTTTTATACTAGAAATTCTTACATAATTTATTATATCAGTCCATGAACTTTTTCAGAGTTTAGCTACTGCATGCACCATACTGTTAATGTCTTTAAGGAATCTGGAGTGCAGAATTTGGGATACGACATTTGTACTTTGCATTATTTTGTTTTGCTTTGTGTAATATGGTGTACAATCTACCTCCATCTCTATCTCTATCTCTCTCTCCCCATCTGCAACTCTATCTCCGTCTTCATCCCCATCTCTATTTCTATCTCCATCTCCATTTCATCTGTGTCTCCATCTCTACTTCTATTTCATCTCCATTCCATCTTCTCCTCTGTCTCTATCTCTACCTCTATCTCCATCACCATCTCCATCTCTTCTCTGTCTCTATCTCTGCTTCCATTTCCATCTCTATCTCCACCTCTATCTCTACCTCTATCTCCATCATCTCCATCTCCATCTCTATCTCCACCTCTGTGTCTATTCTATGTTGGTTTTCATTCATTGATTCCTAGCTCATAACTTCCTTAGCAAACCAGTCTGTAGAGATGAGAATTGCTCTTCCCCAAGTAAGGGCATAGATACTAATCTTCCCCTGCCTTTAACTGGCCTTCAAAAAATTCTCTGGTCTTTCCTAGTCTTATAATAGATCATAAACTCTCCCACTCCAGAAGGGTTCTGCTCCAGCCCCTGGAGGAGGACTGCTGCACAGAAAGGCCAAGGTGAATCTGAGAAGACTCACCTTGCTGGACATAAGACCAGACTCTTTCTGTGCAATCATGTTTTGACATTGTCATTCCTGATTCAGTCATGCTTACACAATGAAGTCTCCTACAAAACCAAAGGACATGATTGAGAGGAGTTCTGGAGAGTGGAACACATGGAGGTTCCTGGAGGGTGGTACTCAGAAAGGGTGTGGAAGCTCTGCACATCTTCTAACATGCCTTATATGCATTTCCTTATCTGCATCTTTATAATAAACTTGTAAACATAAGCAAGCATATCTCTGAGTTCTGTGGGCCTCTCTAGAGAATTAACTGAACTGGAGAAGAGGGTTATAGGATCCCTAATTTGGAGCCAATCAGAACCACAGGTAAAACAACCTGAGACATGGGATTAGCATCTAAAGACTGTGTGTGTGTGAGAGGTGACGGGGAGAATTCTTGGGAACCAAATTGTCAGCCTGTGGTATCTGATGCTGTCTCCAGGTAGACAGTGTTAGAACTGAATTGAATTAGAGGACAGCCTGCCAACTCCCACCTCAGAATGGCTTGTGGCTTGTGGTGGGGAGAAATCCCCACCACTTTGGAGGTCCTAGAAGGCTTCTCTCTAGAGGTGGTGTGAGAGCAGAGGAAAACCAGCCACTCTCTTTTTCTCCAAACACACTTTGTTGCTTCTGTTTTATTTACTTTGAGTGGTGAAGTTTGCACAGCAAGCCTGGAGGGAGTGATTTTTAAGAACTCTGGGTGGAAATCATTCTAATACTGTGAAAACAGTAATTTCCCCCATGTAAATCATCATGTAGGTGCCAAATAACATAACACAGAAGTGTTTAGTGGCTGGGAGTGTAACGTAGTGGTAGAGTGAGTGCTTGGCACCCAGTCCACAAAGACCTGGGTTCAATCCTCAGCACACAAAAACAAAAGCAAGGGTGATGAGTAAAATTACTCTTCATTCTATTTTTCCCCCTCTTAGTGGTAGTCCTAGGAAGGACAAAAACAAATTCTACTTAAAAAGTTTTATTGGGCATCCAAGAGTTTTGATACTAGGAGACAATATTTTTGTGTTTTTCCTCAAATATGTGCCGTTGAAGCAGATATTTTGAGTGTGACAGTACGCGGTCATCTGAAGAATTAAAAAGCAACTATTCGGCATTCACAGTTTAAAAGGAACAATTCAAATTATGCTATGCCCATGTACCAAGGTATCGCTACCAGTCTAGCTG
This sequence comes from Graphiurus murinus, assembly GCA_004027655.1. Taxonomy (NCBI): domain Eukaryota; kingdom Metazoa; phylum Chordata; class Mammalia; order Rodentia; family Gliridae; genus Graphiurus; species Graphiurus murinus. The sequence goes on along the minus strand of PVLC010000920.1, from coordinate 155,222 downwards.
GTATTGGTGGGGGGTTGGGGGGGGGTACAGGGTAGGACCTGAAGGGAAACTCACCAAGAACCGTGTGCATATTTGTTTGTATGACCTTGAACCACAGTATGATGTATAAATACAATGCACCAATAAAAGTATTAAAAAGGCCAAAAGAATAAGAAAATGATACTTATGAAGAGGAGAGGGAAAGGAGAAGGTTGGAGAATAAAGCATATCAAACATGTTATGTGCCTCCATGAACATATCACCGTGAATCTCACTGTCACATGGGGTGGGGACGAAAAGCGGGGAGGGAAGCAGTCCAGGCGCCACTGTACGCAGGTGTGAACGCCTCCAGTGAACCTCACATGATGTGCAAATACAATGCACCAATAGAAAATTAATAAAAATCAATACAAAAATGGACAGAAAAATAAAATAATATAAAGATGAAACCTAAAAAATGGAATAAAAGGAGTGTCTGTATTTGCAAAAGAAAATTAATTAGGAGCAGCACTCTCAGTTCATCAGGCCTGTTTGATGACAGCAGCGAGGAGACAGGACAGTGCTGATGGGTCCGCAGTCCTTCCCGTGCGCACTCGTCACTTCCTGAGGTGCGCATCTGCCGTGTTCTCCTGGAGAAGGCCTGCACCCTCCAGCTTGCCTTCTGTGTCTCTGCACCCACATTTACCGCTGCACACAGTGATCTGTCTTAATTTCTCTTGTAAATTGACTTATTTTTATTTAACATCTGCTATTGTGAGTGAAGTTTTGCTTCCTATGAATTTAGAACTCTCCACTGGAATCAGAAAAGGATTCCTTCTTATGGAAAAGAGCTAGGTAGCCTTGATAATCTTAAGCACTTGCAGTGCTGTTTTGCACAGGGAAGGGTTTTATTAAGCATTTTTAAAAACTATTCATTGATTCCCATGAAATTAATAATCTGACGTGGGCTTCCTGTATGTAGATGCATCTTAAATGGGTCGCTTTGGCTGGGAGGACATGATGGTTGTTTCAACATGTGGGAAGTGGATTTTATGTGGAACCTGGAATCGCGTAACTGATGAAATTCTCTAATTTAGAGGATGGTCATTTGAAAGAAAATATCAGTAGCTAGGCAAAGTGGCTCCCACCTATAATCTCAGTACTTGGGAGCCTGAGACAGGAGGATCATGGGTTCAAAGGCAGCCTCAACAATGTCTCAAGACTCTCAGTGACTTAGTGAGACCTTGCTTTGGATTAAGAAATAAGCCAGGTGAGGTGGAGTCACCTGTAATCCCAGTACTTCGGAGGCTGAGACAGGTGGATTGCAGGTTCAAGGCTAGTGTCAGAAACTTAGGGAGACCCTGTTTCAAAATTAAAATAAGTAAATAAATAAAATTAATTATTAAAAAAAAGAAAACAGGGCCAGAGGTATAGCTCAGAGGTAAATGTCCCTGGGCTCAATCCTCAGTATTACAAAAAACAACAAAAAAAGAAAGTATGAGCAAACATAATCCTAGAAGGGGTCAAAGCTAAGCTACCATTATTTTCAGTTTAGTGTACAGCAGAAACCCATTAAAGGCATAGCATATATCTAGGAAAGTTGATTTCAAAACTCTTTCTCAAATGACCCATTGTTACCATTATTTTAAACTCTGCACAAAAATCTCTGCACTTTTGCAGAAATATTTTCATTTTTAATAACAAATTATATAAATTTAATTTATCATTGCATTACAAATCTTGATCAAAATGAAGGAAATATACCAAATTTGGCTATGTGAACATATAAATAGATCACTGTGAATCTCAACATTGTATATAATGCACCAATAAAAATAAATTGAAAAGTCAATTTGATTTTTAACTCATTAATTTAATATAGGTACTCTAATGTTCAGATAAACTTATTAGTTTTCAGGTGTAGTTAAAGTTACTTCTAAGCAATTGTCATGTATTCAGTTTCCAAACAGTTTTTTATTTTTATTCATAAAAAGAGCATATCAAGCCGGGCATAGTGGTGCACGCTTGTAATCCCAGCATTTGGGAGGCTGAGATAGGAGCATCCGGGTTCACGGCCTAGTGAGGCACTCCACAACTTAGTGAGACCTTGTTTCAAAATAAAGAATAAAAAAAAATAGGGCTGGGGGGGTATAGCTTGGAGGTAGAATGCCCCTGAGTTCAATCCCCAGTATGCAAAAAAAAAAAAAAAAAAAAAATTAATGAGACAACAGAAAATTATCGGAATTCATTATAACAAAGGGCCCAGAATAGTCCAAATAACCTTTAAAAGGAGAACCAAATTTGGATGCCTCATACTTCCCAATTTCAAAATGTATAAGGCAGTAGTAATCAATACTGGCATAAAAGTAGACACAAAGATCAATGGAATAGAGCTAAATGTCCAGAAAACACCCTTAGATTTATTGTCAATTAATTTTTATAAGAATAATAGCATTAGTTCAATGAGTACAAAAAATGGTCTTTTTAAAAAATGATCCTGGGACAATTGGATATTCAGATGTGAAATAAATGAAGTTGGACCCATACCTCATACCATAAACAAAAGTTAACTAAAAATTCAAAATAAACCAAAGTGTAGGAACTAAAATTGTGAAATTCTTAGTAAAAATATGAGTAAATTTTTGTGATTTTGGATTAGGTAATGACATCTTAGGAGTCCAAAAGAAATTGTCAAAAGTAAAAAAAAATTGATAAGTTGAACTCCATTAAAATTAAAAAAAAACTTTGTGAGTTCAAGATTAAGAAAAAAATGCTGGGCTCAGTGGTGCATGCCTATAATGCACTTGACAAGCTGAGACGGGGATCACAGGTTTGAGACCAACCTCAACAATTTAGTAAGACTCTTAGCAACCTAACAAAACTATTTCAAAACAAAGAATAAAATATAAAACCTTGGGTATAGCTAAGAGGTAGAATGCCTCTGGGTTCAATCCCCAGACACACACACACACACACACACACACACACACACACACACACACACACACACGGCAATCACAGAACAGTTGAAAATATTTTCAAATCCTGAGTTGATAAAGAGATTTGCACCCTGAATATATAAAGAACTCTCACAACTGAATAATAAAGACCACCTTAAGAATTGTAAATATGAATAAGCATTTCTCCAAACAAAATATGTAATAGCCAATAAGCATAAATAAAGATACTCAACATCATTAGCCATTATGGAAATGCAAATCAAAATCACAATGATACCACTTTACACCCAGTAGAATTAATTACAAAAGATGAAAGAATAAGTTTGACAAAGATCTGGAGAAACTGGAACTCTCATGAATTACTAGTGGGATTTATTTGGAGTTTTTTTGTTTGTTTTTCTTTTGTGGTACTGGGGATTAAGCCCAGGGGCATGCTACCTCTGAGCTATACTCCCAGATCTATTTTATTTTTATTTTGAAACAGGATCTTGCTAGGTTGATGAGAGTTTCACTACTTGCTGAGACTGTCCTTGAACCTATGATCCTCCTGTCTCAGCCTCCCAAGTACTGGAATTACAAGCATGCAGAACCTAGAATGGAAATAGGAAACAAAAGGGACTTTAGTCAAATGAGGGGGTAAAACAGTGGAATAGTGGGAGGGGATTGGGAGAGGAAGATAGGGAGGGAAAAAACGAGACTTGAGGAAGAAAACAGTTCAAATAAGGTTACGTTCATATATGAAGGTATCATCACCACTCTCATTACCAAGTATATGGAGGGAGGAGGAGGAGCAGGAGCAGGTGGGCCATGGAGGGAAACACACTAGTTGCATGGGCATATGTACTTGTATCACTTTGAATCTCATTATGATGACTACATCATACTATAACATACTCATAAAAGTATATTCTAAAAATGACTGCATGTGTAAGTGTGGCTTATTTCTAATGTGATAGAAATGCTTTCAATTGTACTAAAAACTTTCATTTTCACACTTTAAGTACATTTCCCAGTAGATGAGGTATATCTCAATAAATATGTTAAAATCACTTTCTTTGGTGATGCAAAATGAAGTCTGAGCCGGCTATTGTGGCGGTGTGCACCTGTTCACTTGCTGCTGTTGATCTTGCAGATCTGGCCCTGCCGATGACAACGGAACTCAATGTCCTCTTCGGCGCTTCTTCAGTCCCCTTCCCTATCTCTAAGCCCTTCAATAAAATGACTTGACTCCAAAAAAATAAAAAATAAATCACTTTCTTATACAAATATAGGGATATTCAATTTATTTCTACTTTAAAAGGCTTCTGAGTTTGTCTCTCACAAAAAAATTATACATTTAATCTACCCATTCCAATGAATTGTCATTATTCCTAATATCATTTTATTAGTCTGCAAATATTTGTAAAATCTATAGTGATGTAAACACTCTTATTCCTGATATTGGTAATTCATACCCTATTTCTATCTTGATTAAATTTGGTTACCAGTTTATTAATTTTGTTGATCTTCACACAGAAAGAGCTTTTAGTTTTATTGATTTTTTTGTTTGCTTTGTTTTCTATTTCGTTCATTTCACTCTGATCTTTTGTATTTCTTTTGTTATTCAGTGTTGAGGATTGGTGTGCTCTATTTTTCCAGTCTCTTAGGGTGGAAACTTGGGTCCTTTAGAAGAGAAATTTCTTTTTTTCTAGAATAAATTTTTAGTACTTTGAATTTTCCCCTAAGTTCTATGAGCATTATTCCATTAAACTGTGTACTCTATGTTTTCATTTTATTCAATTCAAAGCACTTCATTCTAGTTTCCATATTGAATTATCCTTTGATCTATTGATTATTTACAAGTGAATGATTTGTTCCAATCTATTTGGGGAAATCCAAATATCTCTATTATTGATTTGTAACTAAATTCCATTATTGCCAGAGAATATAGTTTGTATGGGTTGAATAATTTAAAACTTAGTCAGACTTAATGCACAACTCGGAACACAGCCCATCTGGTAAATATTTCATGCCCACTTGGAAGTAATATGCATTTTGCACTGTGATGTGAAATATGCTATAAACATTACTTAGGTCAAATTTGAGTATAGTGTACTTAAGTCTCTGCTAATTTCTGTCTAGTTGTTATATTCATTTTGAGAGAGGCTATTGAAATACTTAATAATAGTTATGCATTTTTATATTTCTCTTTGCAATTCTAGCAGGTTTTACTTCATGCATTTGAGGGCACTGTCTGGTTTTAGGTAAATCAATGTTCATAATTGTTATGTTTTCTTGATGGAATGACCCCTTTACCACAATGAAATAGCATCACTTATCCATGGTGATACTCTGCTCAAAAAACTACTTTGAGCCGGGTGTGGTGGCACACACCAGCCTCAGCTACTGAGTGAGGCACTCCACAACTTTGTGAGACCCTGTTTCAAAATAAAGAATGAAAAATAGGGCTGGGGGTATAGCTCAAAGGTAGAATGCCCCTGAATTCAATCCCCAGTACCGAAAAACAAACAAACAAAAAAAACTGCTTTGAGCAAATTAAAACAAATGAAGGAAATAAAAGATCAGAGAAATAATAGAAAACAGGTATCCAGCAGAAAATTTCAACAAAGCTAGAAGTTTGTGCTATGAAAGAACAAAAACAGACTGACAGAATGACAAAGAGAAAGCACAAACTTCCAAGACCAAAATGAAAAATAAGGGGTAGCCCTGTAAGTTTAGCTCTTAAAAGAATAATATAACTTCATGTCAAAAATATTTGAAAGTGTGAATGAAATTGAAACTTTCCATGTGAGTCCCAATATGCTAAAATGAATGCAAAAATTATAAATCTGATAACTCTATACCTAATAAATAATTTAAATTGGTAATTTGACATCTTTCCCACTAATAAAACAGTAAGCCCTGATAGCTTCACTGCTAAATTATTTAAAATATTTTATAGAAAACTAGTCAAGTTCTTTGGGGGAACATTTCATGAAATAAGAGGAAAGACATTTTGCAATTTGATGTTTCAGGTGAGAGGAGCCGAGATTCCAAAACCTCCTAAGAGGCTTACAGGAAATGACATTTACAGGGCAACATATAAATAACATATTACATTACATGTTACATTATATATACTCTCTATATAAATATATATAAAAGATTAGCAAACATTATCTAGTAGTATATAAAAAGGTTAATGCATTATGAACAAAGGGGATAGGTTTAAAGAATATGAGATTCTTTTAACATAAATAATCATTAGTCTCTGGATTTCTCTACCTTTTCTAACTGGTGACATTTACTGCCTTTGTTGGAGAGCACTACTTTCCAGAACTTTTTTTTTTTTTTTCAGTCTTTGAAATGGGATCTTGCTATGTTGCTCAGGCTGGTCTTGAACTCATAGGCTTAAGTGATGCTCCTGTCTCAGCTCTCCAAATAACTAAGACTACAGGTGTGCACCACCAGGCCCTACTCAGGGAATTTTAGATGGCAAATTGTGCTGTAGGACACAGTATCCCCTTCATTGCAAAGGAGAGGTGTGTAGAGCAGAGGATGGGCAACCTTTGGGCATCATAAGGGATTTTCTGACGCTTGTGTTTCTTCTGCTGTGATGATGCACTGCTTGTGTGAATATCATGGGGCTCTCTTTGCATTGTCCAGTAGGAACTGGGAGTGACAAAATAATAATAATAATGACAATTATTATTATTATTACTGTTATTGTTGTTGTACTTGGAATTGAACCCAGGAGCATTCTACCTCCAAACTACACTCCCAGTTTTTGTTTTGTTTTTGAAACAGAGTCTTGCTAAGTTGCTGAGGCTGGCCTCAAAACTGTGATCCTCCTGTCTCAGCCTCCCCAGTATGGGGATTATAGGCCTGTTCCACCACATTTGGCAATGTTCTTTTTACTTCCTTATCTGGCTGTCTTATGTTTGTTTGTTTGTTTGTTTGTTTGTTTTTCCATCATCCAGGAAACTTTGGGAGGCTATCTTGTTATTTATAAGGTAAAATGCCAAGACTCTTCAACCATGTGAACAGTTTATAGTAGTTCAGATGAAATGCTGACAGAGATATAGCTTCCTGTAAGAGAAGGATGAGGGCCCTGAGGAAATCTAACAAGATCTGAGGGAAGTTCACGGAAATCAGTAGCAGACAAGTTGACAACATTGAATGGTTATGATGGGTCATTTATGTACTAACCTTAGCCTTCCTTAGATCATGGTACCCAGATGTTGAATCAAACACCAGTCCGGATTTTGCCGCGGAGGTATTTTTCAGAAGTGACTAACTTTTACAGTGGGTTGACTTTGCTTAAAGCAGATTACCCTCTACAATGTGGGTAGGCCTCACCTAAGCAAGCAAAGGCTTTAAAATTAAAGACTAAGAGCCAGGCATGGTGGTGCACGCTTGTAATCCCAGCATTTGGGAGGCTGAGACTGGAGGATCCGGGTTCACGACCAGCCTCAGCTACCTAGTGAGGCACTCTGAAACTTAGTGAGACCCTGTTTCAAAATAAAGAATAGAAAATAGGGCTGGGGGTACAGATCCGAGATAGAATGTCCCTGAGTTCAGTCCCCAGTACCAAAAAAAAAAAAAAAAGATTAAAGACTGAGGTTTCCTGATGGAAAAAAAAATTCTGTCTCAAGACTACAACATGGAAACTCAGCCTGAGTTTCTTGCCACCCTCTCCTACCAATTTCAGACCTCTCAACTTCTACAAACAAAAGAATCAAATCTCTTTTTCTCTCTTTGAGAGACTGATGAATGACCTATAGAGGATATATGTACATAGATGTTATATACACAAGGGATATATTATATATTAAATATATATTTATGTGAGAGTACACACACTCTTGCTTCCATTTATCTACAGATCTTTGATACTGCAGTTAACCAGGCAAAAATTGGCCCCACACTTTATTGACTGTTAATAAGGAGGAACTGAGAATAGAAGTGATGGTTGCAGGCTGGCCAGGAAGCTGGAGTAAAGATGGCAGTCTGAATGGTGCCCATTTGTTCCCAATTATCCTCAGGTGGAAGGAATTTGTCAGCAACGTGGCAGGCAGGCTCAGATCTAAACTGGAACTAAGATTTGCCTTGGGGGATAAATATCCAGTGTTTTAGAGAAACAGAGCCAAACAAATAGGCTTAGATCTGAGCCTGCCTGTCACAGTGGTGATAAATGAGCCCCTGGGTGGGAGGAGGGGGTGAAGGTTTTGCTCTATTTTAGAACACAGTTGCAGGGAGGTTCACTTATACTGGGTGTAAAAGAGGAAAATTCACAGTGATAGGCATAATCCAGGCAAGAAGTTAGATCTGGTTGGTTCCCCTGGAGTGATGTGCTTGCAGGCCATCTTACAGCTCAACTCCTCTTGCAGTCTATCATGTCGATCTTATCCACAGGGAGAAGACATCGATCTCAGAGCTTTGGCTCCAAGACAGACACATTACCATGAACATCCCTAAATAAGGCCTCAACTAGTGCTCAGGCTGTCACTGTGCTAGGCTGGGTTTAATGCAGTAATGAAGGTGAACCACTGGAGAATGACCAATTGAAACTCAAAATTCTAGATAAATATCATGATCAACTTCGCCATCTTGAAAACCACTCCCCAGGTTTACATTGGAACTGAATGAGAATCTAAGAGATATTATCTTGCTAATGGGATAGTAGATGCCTCCCATTAAGGTTGATACTCCAAGGACATAGAAGTTATGCAAGTGGCGCCTGTATCAAAGTGTGTAAACTTCATGGGGCTTTAGGCTGTATAGGTTGTGCTGTGGGGTCAGGGTCTCTCTAAAGCAGAAAGAGATGGAATCAGTAATGACCCTAGAGCTCACAGAGAGCATTCAGAGAATGAAAACAAACGAGCCAGGTATGACAGAGCACACCTGCAATCCTACTATGTGGTAGGCTGAGACAGGAAGATCACAGGTTTGCAGCCAGTCTCAGCAACTTAGCAAGGTTCTCAGCAAATTGGTGAGACAATGTTTCGAAATAAAAATAAAAAAGGTCTGGGAGTATAGCTGAGAGATAGAATGCCCCTGGGTTCAATTCCCAGTATTGCAGAATGAAAATGAAGCCAGGTGTGTTGGGGCATGCCTGTAATCCCAGTACTTGGGAGGCTAAGTCAGGAGCACAAGTTTGAGGCCAGCCTCATCAACTTTGAAAGATGATGCTCAAAAATTTAGTGAGGACTTGTTTCAAAATAAAAAAATAGAAAAAAAAGGACTGGTGGTATAGCTCAGATATAGAATGCACCTGGGTTCAATCCCCAATACCAAAAATAAGACAAAAATGACAATGAGTAAGTATGGGGCTGGGGTCTTCATGTCCCAAAGAGAACCAAAGTCTACATGCAGTTAGAGAAATGTGGGGAGAGAAGGGACTTAAAAGTCTAGGGTTCTGATCCATGCTGTTGGCAGTCACCATCCTACCTGGTCCCACGTCAGGTAGAGATGCGTAATTTCACCTGATGATGTTTGGGTAGGCTTCATGCTGAGGGTGGTAAAATAACCTTTGATAGTTTTCATGTCCACATCGGGAATGCGCCAGAGGCAATTCTACTGGAGAAAGCCTTTCCATGGAGAAGTGTTAGTATCTCTGCGTTCCTTTTAGCTACAAGTGTGTGTGTGACAGATGATATTGTCAATTGGCCATTTCTAGATAACAGTGGTACTTCTTGGGGCTTGGGGCTCATTTCTATCCTGCTGTGGTTGTCAGGGACACTGTTGGAAAATTAAGTAATCCCTGGTCTCTTACTGAAACTGAGCACCTGACCATGGAGACCTTGATCCTGAGATCTAGGACCTCCATCCCAAGGTCTCCCACTTGATGTTGGGCCAACTTAGACTGAGCAATGCAAAGTAGAAGAGGCCCCACAAGTCCTCCATGATAAGTACAAATGCTCCAGTCACAGCCCAACTCTAGCGGCACCTTGGCTCAACACTAGAGAAATGGTGGTGGTTCCCTGGGTGACAATGTCATTCCCTTCCGAGTCTCCTGAAGGAAGGTGACCCAGGTTCAATGACCCAGGTTCCCCTGAAAGCCTGGGGCCGCCTCACTGACAGGTCGTTTCTATGTATTGGAGGTCCCTCAGCACAGCTGTGCATTACCAAGGACTACTTCACAGTGCGTTGAAGGTGCATCTCGCGTAGCCTTCAGCTCAGGACTTTGTTTTTAAGTCCCATTTCTACGGTGCCTGTTCTGGGGCGCCTCCTCAGTTCTCTGGGCACTTCTCTGTGGCTAACGGGATTGCAAAGGCTCTGGAAGTTGCTGCCTCCAGGCAGTTGTTCTTTCTCTGAAAATAATGTTTAGTCTGGCCTTGCGGATTTTTACCCTATGCATTCAAAGACTGATATACAGGCAAAGACTAATGAGGAAGCCTGTGCAGAATTCTTAAAGGTCTTCCTTCCTTCCTTCCTTCCTTCCTTCCTTCCCTTTCTCCCCTTCCTCCCTCCTTCCCTTCTCCCCTTCCTTCCTATTGTTAGTTTTCATGCACTGGGTGGGACTCAGGGTCTAGTACATGCTAGGCAAGTGTTCTACCACGGAGCTGCACCCACGACCATAATTTCCCTTCACAATCTTCTTCTGGCAAGTGTTTTCCCCACCCTGGCCTCTCCTTGCTCGTCTCCTCTACTCAGTGACATCATGCAGCACTGTTTCACTACTAGGCACTTAAACAGCATTGCATTCTGAAAATTGCCTTGAAGCAGAAAGGCTGAATAATTAAAAATCTCCCTGTTTGGTTTCTTCTTCAAGGATCACAGTCCCACCATGCCCATAGTCTGAGAATCTTTTTTTTTTTTTCCTACATTTTATTCAGTTTTCTAGTTTTATGTTTGTCAAAGCAGTAGGTTAATTACAAATGGTTGGCATACCCAAAGGACCCTAAAAAGATGAGTTTTTATTGCCATCCTTGTCTCCATAAATCCCAAGGCAGGGGAACAAGTAAGATTTTTCAAGGTGAGTGGAAAAATAGCAATTGTCTCAGGAAGAGAATATCAAGGACAGCTTAACATAGGAGAGAATCAGAAGCAGCCAATCCATGGAAGGACACCAACAAGAAGCTAGAGGGCCAGGGAAAGAACTGGGAAATCAGTGTCAGAAACCATGCTACAGTTTTTGGAATGGACTTTTCAATATCATGATATTTATTTATGGGTAAGATATCATTTGAGAACATGAGAACTAAGAGATGGCCATTGGAGACCTCTGATTGAGCTGCGAAAGAATTCAGGGTCCTCTTTAAACAGTCAAGGGATGTGAATAGCAGCAGAGTGAATATGTAATTTCAAGAAAATGGCAGCCCGGAGGGGCAGGGAAATGAAGAGCAGCTCAAAAGAGAAGCACAAATAGAAGGGCTGCATATTTCATTTTTGTTTTTCTCAAATGGGAAATATGAGTATGTTCGCTCACTGTTAAAGAAACCAGTGGAGAGAAGACAGTCTCAAGAAACAAATGTTGGTAGCCAGGCTTTGTGGCTCACACCTGTAATCCCAGTGCTTAAGAGGCAGAGAAAGAAAATCATAGGTTGGGGGCCAGCCTCAGTAATATAGGTCCTCAGCAACTTAGTGAAACCCTTTTTCAAGGTAAATAAATAAATAATGCTGTAGCTTAGAGGTAGACTGCCCCTGGGTTCAACTCCCAGGAGAGAGAGAGAGAGAGAGAGAGAGAGAGAGAGAGAGAGAGAGAGAGAGAGAGAGAGAATGAGAATGAATGAGAGAATATGTTTGCAAAGGAATGCCCTGGAAGATATGGGCATGTTTATGTCAATTGTTGGCTAAGTATGTTTCTTTCCAAACTCTTCCTTACATGGAGAAACGAAGGCTCAGAAAGATCAAGCAACCCATCCAACAGGAGGCAACCAGTAAATTCTAAATCCAAGGTCCAAAGGGAATTTGGGATGAATCTATGCCCAAGCCCTTTCACGAGCAAATCACAATGGAGAGATTTCCAGTGGAAGAGATTAGAACCATGGCTTTCTTTTGAGAACTAGAAAGCAGATAGTTAAGTGTAAGTAGAGACTTGGATACATGTCAAGTAAAAAAGATGAGAATCGAGAAGGTTTTTACCTAATGATCTCCATCTTCTTGCTAAGTTGGAAGGCAAAATAATCTTTGGAGAGCATGTTCAGGGAAATGTAGGTAGGATGAGATTAGAAAATTTAGGAGAGAAATGTGAGCTTAGAACAGCCTTGGGAAGCACTCGGGTCCATCAAAAGTCTTGGGGGAGGCTGGTAACAACACACTTTACTGTGCCACAGGAGAAATGGTATCCCCCCCAGATACGGACAGCTTCTAGGACTTCTGTTCAACCATGACTTTTTTTTTTTTTTTTTTTCGGTACTAGGGATTGAACTCAGGGGCTGTCTACCTCCGAGCTATACCCCCAGCCCTATTTTTTATTCTTTATTTTGAAACCGGGTCTCACCAAGTTGTGGAGTGCCTCACTAGGCAGCTGAGGCTGGCCTCGAACCCGGATCCTCCGGTCTCAGCCTCCCGAATGCTGGGATTACAAGCGTGCGCCACCACACCCGGCTCCAACCATGACTTTTTAAAAAGTCTTGCATTCCTTAATGAAAAAAATTAAGAAATGTATATATGGCAAATATGTCTCACAAGGCATAATTACAACCTATGTAATTTATATAATTTCAATAATGTATAGAATTTCTATAACTTTTTATGTCTATAATTTATAAAATGTACAATAATTAATTATAATGATAATTGATATAATTTGTTTGCTTGTTTTTGTGGTACTAAGGGTTGAACCCAGGGGCATTCTACCTCTGAACTATACCCCTGACCCTATTTTATTTTTATTTTGAAACAGGGTCTCACTAGGTTGATGAGAATCTCACTACTTGCTGAGGGTGTCCTTGAACCCGTGATCCTCCTGTCTCAGCCTCCCAAGTACTGGGATTACAAGTGTGTGCCCTCATGCTCAGCCTAATTTATATAATTTATAATGGTTAATTATAATAGTTGTAATTTGTTAATAATATAATTTATAATGATTAATTATAATTCTAGAAGCATAGGATTATTATAATTAATTATAGAAATCATAAAAACTGCCACTCCAGTAGTGGACCTGCCTGTAATCCTAGTTCTTAGGAGTCTGAGATCAGAGGATCCTAGGTTCCAGCCCAGCCTCAACAATTTAGCGAGACCCTGTTTCAAAATAAATAGGACTAGGGGTATAGCTCAAAGTAGAAGGCCCCTGGTTCAATTCTCAGTACCAAAAAAGAAAAAAGAAAAAGAAAAGAAATCATAGAGACTGTAGAATTTTCATGCACAGAAAAGAAAGATTTCCTTCTGAACATTTTTTAAATTTATTTTTATTATAGTAATTCGTGCAATATAGCATACATCTTTGTTAAGTACAAGTTGTTAACAACATATTTGCACACAATTCTCATTTGACCCCTTCCCCAATTCCCACCCCGTTCCCTCCCCCTCCCTCCCCCTCAGGTTCAGTTCAGTGAGTGACCTTGATATGATTGTATAAGTACATCATGTGCCTTAGGGTGTCCCTCGGCCCCATGCATTCACTACAATTAAATCAACTTCTTTGCTTATCGAGGATCTCTCCTTTTCATTTGGAGACCCTCCTATGCCCATCTTCTCCCTAGCATCCACATATTAGGGAGAACATATGCTTCTTTACTCTTTGTGACTGACTAATCTTACTTAACATAATGTTTTCCAGTTGCATCCATTTCCCTGCAAAGAACATGATTTTGTTCTTCTTTATGGCTGAGTAAAATTCCATTGTGTACATATCCCATAGTTTTGTAATCCATTCATCTGTGGATGGACATCTTGGCTGCTTCCATAG
>PVLC010000920.1:100397-141367 GCA_004027655.1 Graphiurus murinus | reverse complement strand
TCATATGGTAGGTTCACTCCCATTCTTCTGAGGATCCTCCATACTGTTTTCCACAGTGGTTGCACAAGTTTGCAATCCCACCAACAATGTATTAGGGTTCCCCCTTCTCCACACACTCGGCAGCAGGTGTTGTTGTTCGTGTTTTTTATGATTGCCATTCTGATTGGAGTTAGGTGAAATCTCAGGGTAGTTTTGATTTGCATCTCTCTGATTGCCAATGATGTGGAACATTTCCTCATACATTTATTGGCCATTTGTATTTCTTCTTTTGCGAAGTGTCTATTTAGATCCTTTGCCCATTTTTTGATTGGGTTATTTGCTTTCTTAGCTGCGATTTTCTTGAGTTCTTTGTATATCCTACATATTAGACCTCTATCTGAAGTGTAACTGGCAAAAATTTTCTCCCACTCTGTAGGCTCTCTGTTGAGATTCTTGATAGTTTCCTTTGCTCTGCAGAAGCTCTTCAGTTTAATGCAATCCCATATATTAATCTTCCTTTGAGCTGCTTGTGCTTTTGGGGTCTTGTTGAGAAAGTTTTTACCTGTGCCTATGTGTTCAAGTGTTGGTCCTATGCCTTCTTCAAGTAGCTGCAAGGTCTCTGGCCTAACTTCCAGGTCCTTGATCCACCTTGAGTTGACTCTTGTGCAGGGTGAGAAAGTGGGGTTTATTTCCATCTTCCTGCATGTGGTTAACCAGTTTTGCCAACACCATTTGTTAAAGAGGCTATCTTTTTTCCAGTGTATACTTTTGGCTCCTTTGTTGAAAATCAGTTGACTGTAAGTCTGTGGGTCTGTTTCTGCGTCTTCTATTCTGCTCCATTGGTCTATGTGTCTGTTTTTGTGCCAATACAATGCTGGTTTTATAAGGCAAGAGAAGGAAATCAAAGGGGTAAAAATAGGGAAAGAAGAACTAAAACTATCCCTTTTTGCAGATGACATGATACTATACTTAGAAGACCCAACAAACTCAACCAAAAAACTTATAGAACTGATCAACAAATTCAGTAAGGTGTCCGGATACAAAATCAATCTTAAAAAACCAGAAGCCTTTTTATATGCCAACCATAAATCAACTGAAAAAGAAATCCAGAAAACAATTCCACTCACAATAGCACCCCCAAAAATAAAATACTTAGGGATAAACCTAACCAAGGAGATTAAAGACCTCTATAAGGAAAATTATAGAAAGCTGAAGAAAGAAATCAATGAAGACCTTAGGAGATGGAAGGACCTCCCATGCTCTTGGGTAGGCAGAATAAATATCATCAAAATGTCCATCCTCCCAAAACTGATCTACAAATTCAATGCAATACCCATGAAATTGCCAAGGACACTCCTCACAGACATAGAAAAATCAGTCCTTAAATTCATCTGTAAAAAAAAAAAAAAGCCCAGGATAGCCAAAGTAGTTCTTAGCAATAAAAATCACGCAGGCGGCATCACAATACCTGACTTTAAACCCTTCTGAACATTTTAAAGCATTACAAAGGACATAGTTTAATTCATGTCAGATCCCATTTTCCGATAACACTCGTTTTTCTAGAAACAGAAAATACTGTTGGAAAGACACTCCAAATATTATTCATTGAATCCCTATAAAAAGAGTGGAAGGTAAAAAAACATACCAGCAACTGGCTTCCTATTTTGGTTAGATGAAGCCTGACTGAGTAGCCCAGGTCCCAGGAGACCATCTACTGAGCACTGGATAAAACAGTGGTGACCAGTGGCTGAAATGATCTCTAATGGAGGTATCAAAAGGAAAACCACCTTTGCTCTGCACAAGCACCACGGGTGAGCGGCACTCCAGGGACCTGCCTGCAGGATGGCAGGGCAAGGCTCGGGAGTCTGGAAAGGGCACTGGCTCTCAGAGCTTGCATGAAGGCACCTGGAATGTTCTGGCAGTTCTAATCCCCACTGGGTACAAATGATATGAGAAAAGCTAAAAAAAAAAAAAAAAAAAAAAAAAAAAAAAAAAAAAAAAAAAAAAAAAAAAAAAAAAAAAAAAAAAAAAAAACAGCCACACAGAACTTTCACAAATGGCACCGAGCTCAGACTATTACAGCTATAAAAATGGTAATATGGAAATTAATAGCATATTAGGAGGTAAATAAATTCTAAAAAATGTTTTTGGCCACTCTGCCCTCAAATGGAAAGCAAATGGTGCAAAAATTTAAAAATTAAAAAAAAAAGTTGAATGCCTCCAAAACATCTGGCTTAGAAAATGTGCCCTCTTATCCCTGGAGCAGTCGCAGATGGGGCCCCTACCTACTGTTGCTGGTGCTCTTTTTATTGTTATCATGCGTTAATGATTAAATATTTACAGCCAACTTAAAAACCAAAGCTGATCCAATCCCTTGGGCTTAGCACCTAAATGAGACAAAGGCTTCTAAAAACATCAAGGAAGAGAGAGAGTGAAAACTAAACCTCTAGTGCTGGAGTTTCTCCTCCCTGTTCACTTTGCTTCCTCTGGCCGCTGGTCTGCAATTTGGGAGGCAAAAGCCTGCACAGCCAGAAGCTTGATGAAGAAGGTGACAGCACTCAGGAAGCACGGAGAAGAAGCATGTCAGGGCAAAACGGAAGGCTATCTCAAAGGAAAAGAAGAAGCCTGGGCCAGTGAAAGACACTGGGAGGCTACCCCAATCAGAGTGTCGTGACGGCAGCCCCCTAAGAGGAAGGGAAGCAGGAGAGGCACCGGAGAGGAGGAGGCATCTGCAGTGCCAGGCCACACGCAGACATGGCTGGAGGAGGGTGTTGTAATGGTTGGGACTTGGCATGTCCCCCTCACAGAAACAAGGTAGCAATGTTGGAAGCAGGACTTAGTTGATCTCAGCAGTGGATAACTCCATTATAACGATGGATTTATCTGAAATCCATTATAAGGATGGATTTATCTGAAATCCATTATAAGGATGGATTTATCTGCATGGTGGCCTGGGCCAGCAGGGTGTAGCTGGAGATGGTGGGTCCCTGGGAACATGGCCTTGGAGATTATATATGTCCCGGATACCCTTGCTTGCTCTCTTGCTTCTGGCCCCCATGATGTGAGCAGAGCCTGTGTGCACTCTCTCTCTGTTTCCCACCACCATGCCCTGAGATCCGCGTGCGGCTTCACATGGACTGAACCCAGAATATGCAAGGAAACCGTGAGCAAATACATCTTCCTTCCTCTAGGTTGTATGGTCAGGTACTTTAGATTATAGTGAAGTAAGATAGGAGAAATAAAATAATAATAATAGGTAGAAAGGAGATACACTGGGAAGGAAGGGGAAACTATAGTTTTAAAATCCATAAACTTCATGATAATCCTTATCTTCACCCTCCAGGGTCTGTTTTTTCTTAGGAAAAAATCCTCCAGAGACTTTCATCATTAATCCTAATGGCCCATATCCCTACCTAAAATTACTGAACTATTTGGTAAACAAAGGATCCCTAAAAAAAAGTCTGAGCTGGGCGTAGTGGCGCATGCTTGTAATCCCAGTACTTGGGAGGCTGAGACCAGAGAATCCAGTTCGCAGCCAGCCTCAGCTACTTAGTGAAGCCCTCCACAACTGAGTGAGACCCTGTTTCAAAATAAAGAATAAAGAATAGGGCTGGGGTGTAGCTCGGAGGTAGAATGCCCCTGGATTCTATCCTCAGTATCTCAAAAAAAAAAAAAAAAGAAAAAAAAAAGTCTGACCATTGGTCAAGCCCAGTCATCACCCAGTGCCAGCATTGGGATGTCAGGAGCCTGAGAATTCTACAAAACAAACAAACCAGACCCCTATCCCTGCCATGTGCCCCTACCCACCCCTTCACAGGGTCTCCTATAAAATAAGGACTGTGAGACCCTCAAAGGCACTCTTTCCCTCTTGGGATGGCCCGTGTTCTCCCTTGAACATGTATCCCCACTTT
Organism: Graphiurus murinus; assembly: GCA_004027655.1. Taxonomy (NCBI): domain Eukaryota; kingdom Metazoa; phylum Chordata; class Mammalia; order Rodentia; family Gliridae; genus Graphiurus; species Graphiurus murinus. The sequence goes on along the minus strand of PVLC010000920.1, from coordinate 137,477 downwards.
CCTAAATAAACCTGTGTCTTTGTCTCTGACCAGTGCATACTGGAATTCTTTTCTGCCACAGAAGCCAAGGACCCCAAGGTCCTGAGTTCCTGAGTTAAGGAATCAACCTGTCACCCCCTGACAACAGTGGTGAGAATGCTCACTAAGATGGGCGTTCAGGTAACGACCAACGTATAGACTATGGAGGTTCCATCCTGTTAGATGGTAAGTTGAAATGCTCAGGTCAGGGCAGAACTGGGATGCATCTGAGGGGAAGTTAAGCTGGTCTTTATAAATAAAAATACAAGACACTGCACCTAGCTGCTATTATCCTGCGGTTAAAGAACCACAGGTATATCAGGAAGCTAACCCTAACTATATGCACAAACCCCTGCAGGGCTTCACTTCTGCACTGAAGGAAACAGTTCCAACAAGGGAAGGACAGCAGTGGAGCAGACCTGTTAAGCTGTGGCTTGAAAAGAGAGTGAGCCAGGTGTGGTGGTGCATACCTATAATCCCAGTATGTGGGCTGGAATAGGAGCATCACGGGTTGGAGGACAGCCTCAGCAACTTAGCCAGATCCTCTACAACCTAGAAAGACTCTTAAAATTTAAAACAAAATTTTTGAAAGGACTGAGGGTGTAGCTCAGAGGTAGAATACCCCTGGTTCAATTCCCAGCACCACAAAACAAAACAGAGAGTGACCCCTTAAATGTATATGCATGAGGGGGAAAGGTTTCCAGACTGAATAAACTGGCCACATAGAAGACTCACCACCATTATTCCACTCTGGAAAGCAGATGATCCAGACCCTTCCTCTGGAAGGTTCCCTTTGTTCTACACCATTCCCCACTCTGGGAAGCAGAAGCGGCTCCTCCTGAACCCTTACTCCAGAACATAACCTGACCCTTTCTCTGAAATGTAACCCCTTTATTATGGCCTTCTCTGAAACTGTACTCCCACCTTCATAAATAAACCCCTTAGGCTTCTCTATTTGTGCTTTCCATTTGAAATCTTTCTCTAGGAAAAAGCAAGAATTGGGGAAGAGATCTCTGCCTTATACCAATGTATTTCTAGGAGAGATTATTACCCTAGAACAATAAGATCATAATGGAGGTAAAGCACTACTCTCACTCAGTAACGTTATCACCATACTGACACCTCTGTAGCTCCACGCTTCATCTGTGCTCCGGGTGATGCTAGTGAGCTGCCAGTTATATGGAGTACAGTACACACAACCAGGACAGTTCGCAATCCTTGATAATGACCAGAGACCATGCTGTTGGTTGATGTATTTACTAGACTCCTACTTTCTATCACTACTATCCAGAATACTCCATCTATTTGAAAAAAGGAAGTTACCTATAAAGCAGCCTCAGACAGGCCCTTCAGGAGGACTCCAGAGGCATGACTCACAGAGCATGCTATTCCCCCTTCTGAAGCCCTCCTGGCTCAACAAGATGTAGAAGTGTACTGATGGTGCTGACCCTGCGTAGGCTGAGGCTAATGTGTGTGTTTGTGTCTAAGGTTTTGTTTTGGTTGGTTGCTTGGTTGGTACTGGGGATTGAACCCAAGAACATTTTACCTCTGAACTATATACTCCCAGACCTTTTTCTTTTTTATTTTGAAACAGGGTCTCACTAAATTGCTGAGGCTTTTGCTAAGTTGCTGAGACTGTCCTTGAACCTTTGATCTTTCTGTCTCATCCTCTCAAACACTGGATTACAGACATGTGCCACCTTTTCCAGTTGTGTCTAAGTTTTTAAAAAATAAGTTTAAGTAGTAAAACAAAGAGGTTATACATTTTTTAAAAGAAAATTGTTTCTAGAATAGAATATAAAGAAAGACTATACTTTCGTACAGGCATGCAATGTGTTTGCGTTTAAAGGAAGTGTTAACAAAACCTTATCTCAATGTCAGAAAGGCAATATATAATAAACACAAAGACAACATCATCGTGGAAAGAAACTGAAAGAATTCCCTTCAAAAACAGAAACAAGATAAGAATGCCCATTATTACCACTCCTTTTCAATATAGTACTTAAAATTCTAACCAGAGTAATAAGACAAGAGAAGGAAATTAAAGGAATATAAATAGAGAAAGAAGGATTAAAATTATCTCTATTTTCAGATGACATGATTCTATATTTAGAAGACCCAATTAAACTCAACCAGAACACTTCTATAGCTAATAAATAAATTCATCAAAATAGCCTGATACAAAATCAACTTATAAAAATCAAAATCTTTTTTATATACAGCCATAAACCCACTAAAAAAGAAATGCAAAAAACAGTTCCATTCACAATGGTTTCAAAAGGAATAAAATGCCAATGCCAAACAATGCCAATCTCAGTATCCTGTAGGGGAAAGGGGGAGTGGGGAAGGAGCCGGGGAGAAGCTCCCCAACTGCTGTGTGCATGTATGTCACTATCACTATTTACTACATTATGATGTGAGACTATAAGACTATCATGCACCAATAAAAGTACAAAAATAATCTAACCAAGGAAGTAGAAGACCTTTATAATGAAAATCACAGAACACTGAAGAAAAAAATTGAAAACCTTAGAAGATGAAAAGATTGCTCATGTTCTTGGATAGGCAGAATAAATATTATCAAAATGGCCATACTATCAAAAAGGTTTTAAAAATTTATAAAGTAAAAATAAGTTGTAGTAAGATAAGATTAATTGATTACTGAAGAAACAAAAATATGCTTGTATAAATTTAGTGCAGCTCAAGTAGACGTGCTTACAAGAACACAATACCATGCAATGGTGCCAGGACCTTCCGTTTGCTCCCCACTCATGACTGCCCCACAGCGGCTTCCAGTCCAGGCTCCATTCACAGTACGTTTCCTATAGAGGTATAGAACATCTTATCTTTTGTATATTTTTACTGAAACTTTTTAATGTTTAGATATGCAAATACATTATAATTGCCTATTGGATTCAGTGCAGTAACCTGCTGTGCAGGTTTGTAGCCTAGGAACAGTTGTCTCTACCATATGGCCTAGGTGCGTAGGAGGCTACACCATCCAGGCTCCTGTATGTGCACTCTTGATGTTCATGCAGTGATTAAAGAGCCTAATGATGAGTTTCTCAGAATTATACTGCCATTTAGCAATGCATGACTGGATAAGCAGAACAAGGCTTATATGAATGGTATTGCAATAGACATGGAATTAAGACGTGGTATTTTCAATGCTCTGGAAAGGAGATATGGGTTATCAGGGCAAGGGAGGGATTATCTAAGAAGAACTTAGACATGGAACTAAAGCAAAATTGGACCTTCTACTTGAGGTAGAATTTCTACTTTGGGTAACATTTGAAATTTTTAATTTAATTTGAAAAACGCTTAAATTATTTTAAAAGTTTAAAATATATATATATATATATATATATATATATATATATATATATATATATATATATATATATTGCAGTACTGGGGATTGAACTCAGGGGCATTCTACCTCTGAGATATACCCTCAGCCCTATTTTTTATTCTTTATTTTGAAACAGGGTCTCACTAAGTTGCGGAGTGCCTCACTAGGTAGTTGAGGCTGGCCATGACCTGGATCCTCCAGTCTCAGCCTCCCAAATGCTGGGATTACAAGTGTGTGCCACCACACCTGGCTAAAAAATAATTTTTAAAAGATTTAAATTTTAAAAAATACCTAAAATTTTAATTTTATTTTTTTTAATTTGGAATTTTGTACTGGTTGACTAATCTCTCTCCATTGCCTCCACCCTTCTCAGCCCCCTCTGTGAGAGTAGATCTTTTAGAACCCACAAATGGATGAGGCTATGTGATAATTGTCTTCTGTGCCTGTCTTTTGTTCATCAACAGATAAATGAATGAAGAAAATGTGGTATGTGTACTCACCAGAATACTAGTCAGCAATAAAAAAAGGATGATATCCCACTATTTGCAGCAAGGGATGAACCTAGAGGACATCAGACTAAGAGATGGTTAGATAGAATGGATAAGTTCTGGTGTTCTATATTAGGGTGACAATACAACAATATTTTGTTATATATTTCAAAATTCTTAGAAGAGAGTATTTTAATGTCCATTACACACACACACACACACACACACACACACACACACACACACACTGCTAAGTATTTGAGGTGTTGAATATACTAAATAACTTGATTTTATCTTACATATGTAGGCATGTTTGGAAACATCTCTCTGTAACCCATAAATATTAAGAATCAATTAAAAACAAGATGAAACTAAAACGAAACAAAGTGAACAAACAAAAAAGAAGCCTCACAGCCCCGTGTCCTCGCACCGCCTTATGCTGAGTGTGTCCTTTATCTCTGGACGGGTCACTGTCTCCTCTTGCATGTTCTATTCCTGAAGTGGGTGGAGCCAGAGAGCACCATGCTAAGTGAGATAGGCCCATCCAGGAGATCAGGTTAGCATTTCTTCTCTAGAGTTAGAGAAAAAGAAGATACACTCTTCCAGGTAGTAAATGGGCTCCTGAAGGAGCTCCGGTAGGTATGGGCAAAAATTGGAGGAGGAGCCGGATGGGCATAGTGGTATACACATGCAAACCCAGGACTTGGGAGGCTGAGACAGGAGGATCGAGGGATCACAGGCCAGCCTCAGCAACTTAAGCAAGACCCTCAGCAATTTAGTGACACCCTGTTTCAAAATGAAAAATAGGGCTGGGGATGTAGTTTAGAAGCAGAACACCCCTGGGTTCAATCCCCAGTACCACCAAAAACAAAACAAACAAACAAACAAAAAACAAAGAACAGAGTTGAGATTTGAAAGCAGAAGATATTGATAGCCAATGATCCCTGGTAGTCACAAGCCTGATCCCACAATTTGAGCCATGTTTGGTCAAAGAATGAGACTATTAGCCAACCTAGCATACAGTCAAGGACAACGATGCAACAGTTTCACCATCTTTCTAAAATCCACTCATCCAATATCATTTCCTTCTGTTACCCAGTACCAAGCCGGAGTCTTTATTTTCCTGTGAATATAATATTCCTTCATTTCTACTCTTCCCTAGGGCATACGTGCCCTTCATACATTTCTGTATGTAGCCATGCTCCATTCTGCAAGGCTCAGTTTTAGGGAATGTTTCTTATACAGACCGTTACTCAAGCAATTCCCTCCCATACCCTATATTCTTTATATACACACATGGCCTTGTTTCATCGTTTTTCCTTCTGACATCCCCCAGTAGCACTAAGTGTTTTGAACACAAAAGTGTCACATTTCTCCTTAGTCCAAGCCAACTATACTTACTCCAGCTCTGTACACTCATGAGATGACATAGACGTTCCACCCCCTGGGGTAGCTGTGGTGCCAGGAACATCCTCATGGTTGAAATAACTTGTTTAGTCCACACTTCATAGGGAGTTGGAGTCTCTTCAACTATTTAAAAAAATTATACTTTGAGAATATCCCAACTCCATGGCCTCCTAAATCCTCTCCCCCATCCCACCTAAAACCCATCATTAAATGATGCATGGACTAGTCAGGAAGAGCAGAACATGGAGAGAAAAATAGGAAAGTGATGAGGAGAGAGAAGAGAGGCAAGAGAGAGAAAGGAGGAGAGAGAGAGAGAGAGAGAGAGAGAGAGAGAGAGAGAGAGACATTTATTGAAAAGAATTATTTTCCACATTTCTTTTTCAGTGGATTCATGGTTAATATACAGAAAAGCTATTGATTTCTATAACTTCATTTTGTGTCCAGATACTTTGGTGAATTTATCAGTTCTAGAAGTCTTCTGATTGAGTTTTTTGGGGTCTTCTAAGTGTAGGAGCATATCACCTTCAAATAGAGGTAATTTCACTTCTTCTTTACCTGTTGTGTCCCTTTATTTCCTTCTCTTGCCTTATTTTTCTGGCTAGAATTTCAAGTACTATATTGAATAGGAGTGGAGATAATGACAACATTCCTCAAAATACTAGGAATGGAACCACCATATGATTCAGCTATACTATTTCTCAGTATCTTTCCAAAAGAATTAAGGTCAGAATACTATAGTGATACAGGCATGCCCATAATTCACAATAGCCAAATTATAGAACCAACCCAGGTGTCCCTCAACATATGGAAAACAATGGCTGTCCACACAGCGCTGAGCTGTCCTACCCCAGTGTGTGGCTTGTTTCAGAGCTGATGTGTTTTCTAGTCTTTCTGCCAAGAAAGTGGGAAGCACAAGGCAGTCCTCTGGGTCAGTGCCAGCTGAGGCTCAGTCCTGGCCAGCAGCACCAGGGGCATGTGTGGCTGGCCTGGAGGCTGAGCTGTGAGGAAGAAGAGGTTGGCGCATTGTTCAGCTCCAGCCCTGTCTCAGCCAGGTGAGGGGGTCAACCAACCTACAGATTTTCCTGCCTTATCTCCAGCTACTTTGCATGGTCTCAGGACCCGCATTCAGATTGCTTCTGCTCCGGTCCCATGCTAAGCTTTGTGTTTGATAGGGCAGCGGGTCCACAGTGAACCTCCTGACTCCCATAGTTCATCTCCCTCTGCCCCATGACAGAATTTCTTGAGTGTAGGACACCCCTGGACACCTAGAGTTCAATGTCAGTGTCATTCCCACAAATGATAAAAGAAAATGGCTGGGAAGTCTGGATATATTTGCAAAATCTCTAAATGGGAAAGAGGAGCATTCCTTTCCCAGACAGCCACCTTCTAGGACACCCTCTATCTTTGTCGCTGCTGGGAGAGGTGGCCTCACTTCCTCAGAAATGCTTCCAAGTGACACTGGACGTTGGACAGCTAGACAGGTTGGAAAGCCTGCTCCTTAGTTGCTTTGGCTTTCCGGAATCTCTCTAGAATTTAACTGGAGATGGACTAAATCTTATAAATAAAGCTGGTGTCTTAGGTTTTCCACCTGCATTTCTTTCCTAGGGCTATTGTAATAAATGGTCACAAGCAGAGCGGCTTTACACACAAATTGATGCTCTCAAGTTCTGGGGGCCAAGTCGCCCATCAAGATGTCAGCGCCCCCTGAAGGCTCTGGGGGAAGACCCTTTTTGGCCCTGTCCATCTCCTGGTGCCTTCAGATAGTGCTGGGTGTGTAGGCTCAGCGCTCAGACCTCTGCCTCCATCTTCGCAGGGACTTCTCCCTTGCCTTGTATGTCTTCTCCTTTTAAGTTTCTTATGAGGGCATTCGTCATTGGCTTAGGACCCCATCCTAATCTAAGACGATCTAATTTTAGGACCTTCTTTTTAATAGTTCATTATCATTATCATTATTAATTTCATTTTAACAAGCCAGGAGTGATGGCCCACACCCATAATCCCAATACTTGGGAGGCTGAGACAAGAAGAGCACAGGTTTGAGGCCAGCCTCAGAAATTTAGTGAGACCCTCAACAACCTAGCAAAACCCTGTTTCAAAAGAAAACATAATTTTTAAAAGGATTGGGAGTATAGCTCAGAGGTATAATGCTGCTGGGTTCAGTCCCTAGCACTGAAAAGAAAAAAATGCATTGTTACTATTCAGTGGTCAGTAGTGTGGGTGATATCAATTGTATTCATTCTCCTGACAGTAGAAATTTTTTCAGCTTTTACATTTACATATAAGCTGCTGTGACCCTGTGTGTATATTGTTTCTAAGAACATAATGACCAGTTTGTAGGTCACACGGTTCTTTATTTTTGCTGGCTAACTATAATTTTTTTCAGAATGATTTTTACCAATTTACATTCCAACTTATAGACTATGAGAATCCCTATTGCCCCACATCCTCAACAGCATGTAGAGTATTAGATTTTAAAGTTTTATCAATATAATAGTGTAAAGTCATCTATTTTACATCAGGTATGATGGATTTATTTTTAATCTAGATTCCCTCTGATGCAAAATTACCTTTCTTGCTTTCTACTCATATTTTCATTATCTTTGTTTACTTGCAGCTGTTTTGTTACACATTTATGTCATATATAATATTAATTGATTTTTAACATGAATTTAGCCATTAGTTATTATTTTAGTATATACCTGATGATACAATTAAATTGAGTTTACTTTTTCTATGTGTGTGGTACCAGAGATTGAATTCACGGGCATGCTACCATTGAGCTATACCCCTAGCATTACCTATTTTTTTTTTTTTATTTTGAAAAGGAGTCTCTCTAAATTGCCAAGGGCCTCACAAGGTTATTGACACTGGCTTCAAACCTACAATCCTCCTATCTCAGCCTCCCAAGTACTGGGATTACAGGGACAGGCCACCACATCACCACATGCAGCCCTAGTTTACTTTTTTCTTTTTTTCTTTTTTTTTTTTTTTGTGGTTCTGGGGATTGAACCCGGAGGCATTCTACCTTCAAGCTACACCTCCAGCCTAAATTTATTTCTTATTTGGAAAGAGAGTCTCACCATTTCAACAAAGTCCCTCTCCTGATCCCATGATAAAACAGAACCAGGCAAAGGCAGCTAAACCCTTTAAAATAGCTTCCTTATTCAGTTCAGGAGTTCAAGTTTGCATTGCAATGTATCCTAGTTTCCACATGATATTAAGTTCCTTTAAACTAAGAACACTGTATGTGTGTGTGGTACTGGGGATTAAACCCAGGGGCATTCTACCTCTGAGCTACAACCCCGGGTCCTATTTTTATTTTTATTTTGAAACAGGGTCTCACTACTTGCTGAGGCTATCCTTCAACATGTTATCCTCTTGTCTCAGTCTCCCAAGTACTGAGATTATAGGTGTGCACCACCACACTCAGCCACTTTGTGTGTTTTAATATGATCTTTAAGACTTCTAATACTTCCCTGGACTTCTGTTAATAAAGAGTAAAGGCACCACCAGGCTCAGTGGTGTACACCTCTAATCTCAGCTTCTTGGGAGGTTGATGCAGGAGGATAGCAAGTTAAAAGCCAACCTCAGTGAGCCCTGTCTCAAAATAAAAAAAATCTGAAGATGAAGATCAATGGTAGAGGGTCCTGGGTTAGATTCCTAGAATTGATAAAAAAAAAAAAAAGTGACAGGAAAAACAAAGAATAAAGGTGTCATGCTGTTGTACCACTATTTATTATACATCACCTAGTCCATGTTAAAGTCTTTCAATATAAATGTGTAAACGAAGGAAGACAATATGAATAACTGCGAAATAATAAGGATGAGAGGGAAGGTTGGGAGGATATAAAAAGAGTAGAGCAGGGAGAATTTCACTAAAAATGCTAGGCTAATAAAAATCACTGCTATTAAGCCAACAATGAATTTTGAGCTCCCTGGTAGCAAAAGCAAGAGGAAATGAAATAATCTGTGAAATATATATTTTTTTTCTCAGCAAAATAAATTTTTCTTTGCTTGGTACATAAAGGCTCAAAATATGTCTAAAACAAACAAGAGGCAAGTTTTGTGTGGGCTTAGAGTCACTTGTGCCTTCAACAACAACAATTCCTCATGCTCACTACTCATACTGACTTTCAATAAAAGACAAGAATTGTTGAATGGTTCAACAATGGTAGTTTAACAATGGTAATCAAGAAGGCTGGCTTATATTGTAACCAAGTTTTACAGATTTGTACAGCTAACACTCCAAAAGGCAGAGTCTAAACTTTCCCAAAAGTGAGACATTGGGTCTGTTCAGTTGTTCCAACACTACAAATCCTCCAGAAAGCTCAATATTGGGTGTTGAGGATGTCAGATGTGATTTGGGTTCATAGAAGCTTTGACTGGGAGTTGATGGTTATTTTTTTCTACAGAAGTTCTCTTTGGCTCTTTGGAAAGACCTGCCTGAGGCAAATCCACTGTCTCGTGGGGCTGCCTGTTCCCGCCCACATGGTCAGAGCCCTAAGTTTGGGGTACATTGTTAAGTTTTACCTATTTAGATAATGCTGAAGAATTTCTGCCATTATCAACTATTTGGGTTTGGACAGTAATTTTTTTAGATGTTTCTGTTGACAGGAACTGGTAAAAATGTTCAATTATAGTAGGGTATCGTGGTGCATGACTGTAATCTTAGTACTTGGAAGGGGGAGACAGGAGGGTCACAGGTTCAAGACCAGCCTCAGCAGTGTAATGAGACCCTCAGTAACTTAGTAAGACCTTGTTTCAAATAAAAAAATAAAAGGGCAGGGGGTGTGAGGTGTGAATCAGAGGTAAAATGTCTGTGGGTTCAATCTCCAGTACCTAAAAAAAAAAGTTTATTCTTTATAATTAGTCCTGAAATGTGATGCTAAGATCAAGCCAACAGCAAAGACTAAAGTGTTATTTTTTAAATTAATTTTGAAGTTTACTTACTCATTTATTTAACAAAAATTTCTTTCATCTCTAGTATGTCAGGACCATGTTCAGTCCTGAGGATAGAAAGTTGGAAAAGATACTGTGTTTACCCTCAGGAAGGTTTCAGATGGTTGGAATATAGTGTCAAAACCACCTTGTGGGCTAGCTTAACAGTAAAGTAGCTGTCTAGCATGTGTGAGACCCTGTGTTCAGTCTCAGGACTGCATAAACAACAAGGAACAACAACAAAACTACCTTGAAAAAGATAATGTCATGTCACATTTTCAGGCAAATGACATTAAAAAAAAAAAAAAAACTCTCTGAAATCCAAACCTAAAAAATTTTCCCAGTTAAAGCTTCAATAATCATATGTTGACAATTAAAAAGTTTAAGGATGTTGGGTGTGGTGGTACATGCTTGTAATCCCAGTACGTGGGAGGCTGAGACAGGAGGATCCAGGTTCGAGGCCAGCCTCAGCTACTTAGTGAGGCCCTCTGCAACTTAGTGAGACCCTGTTTCAAAATAAAGAATAAAAAAATAGGACTGGGGGTGTAGCTCAGAGGTAGAGTGCCCCTGAGTTCAATCCCCAGTACTGAAAAAAAAAAAAAGTTTAAGGATATGCAAGAGTGAAAAGAGCTAAGCAAGGAATGGTATAATATTAAGATGGCCAAACAAATATTATATTATACTATATTATATCAACAAGTAGAAAAGTATAATATCATAATACAGTTAGAAATTCAAATATCTCAGATTAGATAGAGCTGAAGAGAGAATAGAGAACTGAAAAACCATTTTGAAGAAGCTCCCCAGAATGCAATACAAATAAAACTGTAAAATATAAAACAGAAGTTTATCAATATGAGGAAGAAAGTGAGGATACTTGATGAAGATCTAATTAAAGTTTAAGAAATATAAATTGGAAATGAAATAGTTATGGAGCTATCAGCCAATAGTTTCCCAGAAAATAAACAATAATAATAAATGAGGGAGAGAGAGAGAGAGAGAGAGAGAGAGAGAGAGAGAGAGAGAGAGAGAGAAAAGACAGGTAGGTAGATTTTAAAACAATAAAGCACAATTAGCACAACTTTTAAAATATCCTTACCTGGAGACCCCATAAAGAAGTGATAGAGCACCATCATCAAAAACGAGCATCTATAAAACATCAGAAACAAAACAAATGATCTACAAATTCATGATTGAGGATCACCTCAGCATCTTCATTGCCTTTAGACTAATAGCCAACTTTCCAAAGGCAACAAAGCAAATCAGAGGATAATGAGACAATATCTTAGGCAGGCATGGTGTCCCATGCCTATAATTCGAGTATAGGAAGGGTGAGACAGGATGATAATGGATTCAAGGCCAGCCTCTGCCACTTAGCCAAGTCTTCAACAACTTAAGGAGACTCTGTTTCAAAATAAAAATATAAAAAGGTCCGGGTGTGTAGTTTGGAGGCAGAATGCCCTGGGTTCAATTCCCAGTACCCCTCCCCGCAAAAAAAAAAAAAGAGAAAGAGAGAGATAATATCTTTAATACACTGACAAAATAATAACAACCAAAATATAATTGTAAGATTAGAAAAACTATATTTTAAGATAAAAGACAAAGTAAAAAGGTTTTCAGGGGAGAAAACTATTTAGTATCAACAGATTATTAACGAAAGGAAGAGCAAAAATTAAGGATATATTTCTGCAAATGGGAGAACAAGTCCCCTTGATAAGTCTCAAATAAAAAAGGAATACTTTATGGTTAAAGTGTTAAAGAAGCCAAGCATGCTGGTTCACTTCTATAATGCTAGTACTTAGGAGGGGCATCGCAGGATTGAGGCCCACCTCAGCATCTTAGCAAGACCCTGTTTCAAAATAGTAAATAAATAAATGAGTGGGGGTGTAGCTTGGAGGCAAAGTGCCCCTGGATTCAATCCATAGTACCAAAAAATATAAATATAAATATAAATAAAATGTTAAACAGAATAGTTAACAAATATAACTCAGTATTGGGAATATACAGTTAAAAATTTGCCCACTTAAGTGTTTCAATCATTTTTTAACAAGATATTAAATTCTAGACAAAAATAGCATATTAATCCAAAGTATAATAATTTAATTCAAGGCACTGTAGAATATTTGGCTTGGAATATGTCATTGGCCATTATATTTTGTTAACTATGCATGTTGAAACTGCCAATGTCTAAAGGTTTGAAAAGGTATAAGTAGAAGGGATAATTAAAAGGAATGAATATAAAAAATTAAATAAATACAATAGGAATAATATAGTAAGAGCAGGTCAAATTGAAAGTTCAAAATTAAGTTAGCAAAATTTAATCCAAATATAAACAAAGCATATAAAATGAATAAGATTAAATTCACCAGGAAAGATTTAGATGTGTACAGAGTGGTTATAAAGCAAAATACTAATCTAGAGAAAACTTATATACCAAAATTAACTTAGATAAATATTCTTTTAAGCAAAATAACCCAAAGCAAAAAAGATCACTTCTTTATGACAAAAGCTTCAATCATTCAGCAAAAAGCTATAGAGTTCTAAACTTGAATGCACCAAATAATTTATCTTAAAATATATTTTGAAGAATTGACAGAATTTTAGAGTAAAATTAACAAACTCATAATCGTAGTGAAAAATATACCACATCTTAATAAGTACTAAACAGATAACATAAGAAAACCTGTAAGACCATCTAAAATAGTATGAATAAGCATAATCTAATGAAAAAATAGAACATTCACCCAACATGAAGAAAATAGATTTTTTTCCAAAAACACATGTTAATAAAATTTGTCTTTAGTAATCTCAACATCAATTTGACAAACATGAAATAATCAATGTCCCACAGATCACATTATCTTCTGAAAAATCAATGAGTTAGAAACAGAAACCAGTAACACAATAAACATCTTAGAAACCAAAGAAGCATATGTTTTGAAATTTCAAAATTCCTTTTAAATGAGTCATAGGAAAATAACCACAGATCAAACAATTTTAAATGTGTAAAGATGATAATGGAAAATATCACATAACAACACTTATTTTCTTCTAAGTATATCACATACATTAGTACTTTGGGGGAAAGGCAGAGATGTAAGCCTGCAACAGTGCATGCTAGCCGGGCGTGGTGGCGCACGCTTGTAATCCCAAGACTTGGGAGGCTGAGACCGGAGGATTCGGGTTTGAGGCCAGCCTCAGCTACTTAGTGAGGCCCTCCGCAACTTAGTGAGACCCTGTTTCAAAATAAAGACGAAAAAATAGGGCTGGAGGTACAGCTTGGAGGTAGAATGTCCCTGGGTTCAATCCCCAGTACCGCAAAAAAAAAAAGAGTGCATGCTGAGAGAGAAGGCAGATGTAGAGAAGCAGGAAGGGTCTTCAAAGTTATCGGTGGCATTGCATTGCCCTTGCTAAGGATGGAACACATGGCTTTCACTTTATTCTGCACCAGTACAATGATGAATATATACTCTTTTGTATTCATTATACATGATTGAAAACAAAAAAGAGGCAAGAACACAATCCCATTTTATCTCATTTTAGACCAAAATGCTCTCTTATCAAAACACTCTCCACCCTTCAGGGTTCTCAGAGTAATACACGCCCACACCAGGGCAGGTCTAAAATGTTAGTTCTTAGCCAAGTGTGGCTGTGACAGGAGGATGACAGATTTGAGGATAACTTAAGCAACTTGGCAAGACCCTGTTTCAAAATAAGCACAGAGGTTGAATGCCCCTGAGTTCACCCCCCTAGTACCACAAAAAATATAAAATAAAATAAAATGTTAGTTATTGTCAGGGACTCAAAGATAATAGATAAGACTATCAAAGTGCTGTTAGTAATGTGATCGGCTCCTCTGCAGAGACGGCTCCTCACTCTGTGCTTCCTCTTCATATCAAGGCCAAATCACCCTGGTTCAGCTCTCACACCTGCCTGGCAGGTGATCTCACTAAGTAGAAACTCTGCAAGACTAAGGAATATGTAAGGTGTTGAGTTCATCAGAGTGAAGGAAAAGAAAATAGAACTTATGTTCATTTATGGATTCATGCTTTTATTATTAATTTTATTATTAATCAATATGTATTAGATTTATTTGTGTGTCCTTAATGTGCAAAATTGTCCATTTATGTAGTTTAGAAGTGTTTTATCAATTGGCATATAACCAAAATCTAGAGTATAGGGTAAATCTAACGTGTGTTTGGGTGGATTACCCGGGAAGCTGAACTTTTGAAAGTTTGTGTGTATTCAGGGCATGCATTGGGACGTCTCTTAGATTAATGCTTTGCGAGGGATGAAGAGAGAAGGATTGGGGAGAGCAGGTGACCTGCAGGACAGTCTCAACAAGGTCTCAAGTGCTCTGGAGCTGGATGACAGGCCTGGAAAGAAAGGACAGTGTCCTTACCCGTGATGTAGCAGGCACTGAGTGTGGGCTGTCCAATGGAAGAGGTACGGCCTTAGATAGCAAGTGGAACCCACCTGAGCTCTTCAGCCTCATGTCTCATCACTGACCTCATCAGCATCCTCTGGGAGTCACAAGAGCCCCTGTGACTTCAGGATTAGCTCACACTGCTGCTTCCCTTACTGCCCCTTCTGCTCAGCACACACCCTCTTCCTCTAAAAACTCTACAATTCATCTTTCTTGGAACAACTAAAATGTTTTTTCTCTAATTAAACTATCCAAGACTTTTCCAGGGATATGTAACTGGTTTGTCTTCTGTGTTTGGCTCATGACAAAGGAATGGTACCCACCAAGTTGTACTGTGATTCTTTAATTTACAGTGTATATTCTTCCAAGTTGGCTGTGGTGTGCTTTAGGGAAGGGCCCCTGATTTATTTATCTGTATATCTCCACTGCCTATCAAAATGCCTGGAGTTTGCAACATTCAATAACAATGTGTTGACTCACTGGATGAGAGACTGTTTAAAAAAGAAGAGAGTCAGGCACAGTGCACACGCCTGTAATCCCAGTACTTTGGAGGCTGAGACAGGAAGATTGCAGGTTCAAGGCCAGCCTCAGCAACTTAGTGAGGCCCTCTGCAACTTAATGAAACCCTGTTTCAAAGCTAAAACAAATAAAATAGGGCTGGGAATATAGCTCAGAGGTAGAATGCCTCTGGGTTCAATCCCCAGTACTGCAAATAATAATAATAATAATAATTATTATTATTATTATTATTATTATTAATTAAAAAGAAGAGAATGCTAAATGTCTAGACTTTCAGCTAGGAGTTTCTGAATTTTTATGTGACACAAACTGTAATCTTTGCCCCACGCTGTCGTGGTGATAAACACTGAAAGCAGATATGTGTGGGGTTTTTCAAATGGTGAGACATTAGACCTTGTATTGGTCTGCATTTTTCACTGCTATAATCCTAAAATCTTACTATGTAACTTAGAGGAAGGAAGATTTATTAACTCACATTTGAGGTCCAGACCATGGATCTCAGGTATGGCAGTGGGAAGCAGAGAAAGGGAGACTACAAGGCTCATTTTCACATCATGGAGTCTGGAAGCAAGAGAGAGATCAGGAGGGGGAGGAACGATATATAATCCCCAAAGCCATACCTGCAGGGACCCACCTTCCCCAGCCCACCCTACAAGCCCCATCACCACCCAGATAAATCCGTTGCAATGGATTTATCCACTGCTGGGATTACAACCCTTATGACTCAATTACAACAACTTCAAATACCAATTTGCAAGCTCTTCACGGGCTATTTTATATCTAACTATGACAGACCTAGATCCAAAGCACTCCATTTTAGACCCATCCTTTAATATGTCAAGGCCAAGTCAAGCTCCTTTCCATCTCATTATTTCATCTGTAAAATGAACATGTTAACCAGATGTTTCTTACAACCCCTTCTAACTCTAAACGGCCATAGTTCTGAATCCCTTCTTCAATAAATGACTCACTTCTCTTTAGAAAGCTTTCAAATTGGTTCATATCACCTCTCAATTATCTGGGTAAATTACTTATTATTTTGTACTGTTATAACAACCTTACCTTCAAAATTTAGCCTAATAATTAAATGCCAAATTCTGCTCTCATTTCTTAATTTTTGCACTTGTGAACTTTATTTCCATTTTCTCATACCTTGACACATTTTTGGAAGAAATCTCGGCTTCTGTATTTTTAACTTTTATTTCACCACAAAGATCATCATATGTTTCTGAATCACTTACTCATTTCTTGTTGTAGTATTCCCCAAAAAAGATTTTTAACCATAATTGCTATGTAACTAAATTCTAGAAGATTAAATTATTAACTATAATTATATTTATTACAAGGGATAATGTCACATATATCTTTCAAAAGTACAGAATGTTATGCATAGACAATGAAAATGTAATCCTAAATGAAAATGTTGAAATAATAAATGTAACATCCAGGACAAACCTTTAAAAGACTATTGAACTGAATAGATACTTCTCAAAAGAATTACAAGTGAACAATGAGTACATTTTTAAAATTTTCAACATCACTAGTAATCAGGAAAATGCAAATCAAACTACACTGAGATTCCATATAACTCCAGTTAGAATAGCAATCATCAAGAATACAAATAGTAACAAATGCTGTAAAGGATGTGGGGAAATAGGAACCCTTATATGTGATTGGCAGAACTGTAAATTAATACAACCACTATGGAGGTGGATATGACGTTTTCTCAAAAGACTAGGAATGGAACCACCACATGACCCAGCTGTATCACTCCTCAATGACTTTCCAAAAGAATTAAAGTCGGAATACTCTGTGATTCATGCATACCGATGTTTATAACAGCACAATTCACAATAGCCAAATTATAGAGCCAACCCAGGTTTCCGTCAACAGATGGATAGATAACTAAAATATGACATATACACACAATGGAATTTTATTCAGTGATAAAGAAGAACAACATTCTGTCGTTTGCAGGAAAATGAATGAATATTATGAGAATATTATGCTAAGTGAGATCAGTCAGTCTCAGAAAGTCAAAGGTTTTCTGTTTTCTCTCCTGGAAACATAAGAAACTTTAGGCAAATGTGGAGCAGTAGAATAGTGGAAAGGGATTGAGGAAGGGAGGCAGGGAAGGGGAAAAGGAGGATTGAGGAAGGAAACAGTTCAAATAATACTTTGGCAGTACATGAAGCTATTACTATTGGTTTCACTAGGACTGTACAGGGAGGGAAGAGGGATCGCAGGTGGAATGAGGCGGAAGTACCCCAAGATCTGTGTGAATGTATGTCTGGATCACACTGAACCTCACTATGATTGCAAAATGTATTGATGAAAGTATAAAAACATCAGAAAAAATGATAGAATGAAATATTTTGAAAATCTTCTTTTCCATAAAAATCCAAGAAAATACTGGCAACCATGATCAGAATCAACCTTGCAGAACTCTGGAAATTAAAGATTAGCAGCAGCAGGGCGTGGTGGCGCACACTTGTAATCCCAGTACTCGGGAGCCTGAGACCAGAGGATCCGGGTTCGCAGCCAGCCTCAGCTACTTAGTGAGGCCCTCCACAACTTAGTGAGATCCTTTTTCAAAATAAAGAATACAACATAGGGCTGGGGGTGTAGCTCAGAGATAGAATGCCCCTGGATTCAATCCCAAGTACCAAGAAGGAAAAAAAAAAAAGACTAGCAGCAGTTCATGGAAACATGTATTCAAGAAAAACTGATGCATTTTAGTAAAGGCAGCAAACTTTGTGGCATTTAACTTGCCAGATTCTTTTTTCCTTTCTCAAGTCCATAGTAGCCTCACAAACAAAAGGCCTGGGTTCACACTAAAACCAATAATCTAGCAGCTATTGGAGAGGAAAGAATGAGACTGGGACTCCTTCAAAGTCTAATTTCCTGAGATTGTCATGACTTGGACTGCCTGGTGTTCTCCTGGTGGTTACTCCCATGGTGTTTTTTATTAACCTGGGGCCTCCTTTACTCCTGGAGCTTTGGTTGAAAACAATCAGAAGCAATTGGTGCACACTGTGGCCACTGGAGGCAGGGCATTAACGGTTGTGGTGACCAAGAGACTAAACAAGACACTTTAAAATTAGACACATTGAGAAGTGGGATTTCATAGGGTGCTTTGAAATGCTCTAACAAGATCCCAGAATTAAGCAAGCCTGTGTGCTGGTGTAGGGCTGTGTGCATGGTCAGGAAAGGCCGGAGAAGGTACTATTTCTGAGCTTGGATCTCTTAAGAATTGCATAAGCATCAAGTAAAGAATAAGATACAGCTGAATGTCAAAGACATGCTCTGATCCAGGCAAAACCCCTCGAGAGATACAGGGAGCTCTACTTATTCCAGGCAGCAAAGAACAGATCTAGTTGATACCAGGTGACCAGTAAGCTAACTAGGGAGATAATTTAGTGCCTGTACACAGTGAAGATGGGCTTTTTTGTGACATTTCCAGTATAGGATGATACGTTATTTTTTAAGATTGTAAGGTGTAGGTATGGTGGCACATGTTTGTAATCCAGTACTTGGGAGACTGAGACAGGAGAATCACAGGTTCAAGGCCAGCCTCAGCAACTTAGTGAGGCCCTCTGCAAGTTATGAGACCCTGTTTCAAAACTAAAATAGGTCTGGGAGTGTAGCTCAGAGGTAGAATGCTCTGGGTTCTAGCCCAGTACCACACACATACACACACACACACACACACACACACACACACACACACACATAAAAGATACAAGTTGATTACAAATCTGATAATAGTTCTAGCTTGCATTTTAAAAAAATTAAATCTACAAAATAGAACAATTGCAAATAAGATGTAATAGCCATCAAAATACGTTTGAGCAGACAATTTTGTTTTTTTGTGGTGCTGGATATTGAACCTAGGGGCATTCTACCTCTGAGCTACACTCCTGGCCCTATTTTATTGTTTATTTGGAAACAGGCTGGCTGAGGTTGGCTTTGAATCTGTGTTCCTCCTGTCTCAGTCTCCCAAGTACCAGCAATTTTAGAGGTTCATTTTCATTTATTTTTTTCCTCAAAGTGTTGCTTCAATGAGACAGACAAAAAGCATTAATTTGTTCAAAGAAACACAGGACAGAACATATGATTTCATACTGCTTTTATTTTTTTACAAAAAAAAAGATTATCTTGAGAATTATGGCTAGCTGTATAGTATTTTTTTTGGAGGCTATCTCTATTTTTTTTTTTTTTTTTTTGCGGTACTGGGGATTGAACTCAGGGGCATTCTACCTCCGAGCTATACCCCCAGCCCTATTTTTTATTCTTTATTTTGAAACCGGGTCTCAGTAAGTTTCGGAGTGCCTCACTAGGTATGCTGGGATTACAAGCGTGCGCCACCACGCCCGGCTCTATTTTATTTTAGAGAAAATGTAACTAGTGATAGTTTGTTAGTACTAGGTATACACAAAGTTAAAAAAAATAGACCCCAGCCTTTATACTTTTATTGGTGCACTGTAGTCTTATAGTCTCACATCATAATGAAGTAGTGATATTGACATACATGCACACAGCAGTTGGTGAGTTTTTAAAGGACCATTAAAAAAGGAACAAGGACAAGCAGCTCTGACAACCAATAGGCAGGAGGGGATCTGATTCTCAGAGTGGACCAGTGATGCCCTGTGCCCGTGCTCCCCGCCACCCTTTTCTACTTTGCAAAACTGCTCCTTACAGGTTCATTGTTGGTTGGTTGGTTGGTTGATCTGTTTATTTGAGTGTCCTAGAGATTGAACCTAGGGGCAGTTTACCTCCAAGCCACAACTTCAGCCCTTTTTTTATTTTTAATTTTGAAATAGGGACTCACTAAGTTGTAAGGTGCCTAAGGTGCCTCTCTAAGTTGCTGAAAGAGGCTGTGATGGGAGAATGATCCTGTCAACCTGTTGATCTCAGATGTCTCCAGACTTCAGAATTGTGGAAGAATACATTTCTGTTGCTTACTTTTACTTTTTTGACAACTAGTCATGGCAGCCTATGAAAGCTAACCCAAGTGATTACTATCAACCCTTCATTATACTTTTATTCTAAAAAAATAGAGTAAACACTTCTCACCTCATTATAGAAGAATGACATTGCCCAGATATCCAAATCACAGACATAGCACACACGTGTGCACACACCTATACACACACACCCACAAGAACTTCAGAAAATTCTGGCAGTTCACAGAATGCAGTTCACATAACCCATTAGGTGACTTCAATTAGAAGTGTCATTCACAGCAAAACTCATAGGCGATCAAGAATATGACTCAGCCCTTTGACCTCCAAAATTAGTGATTTTGTGTGTGGGCGGTGTGCTGAGGAATTGAGCCCAGGAGTACTCCACCTCCAAGCTACACTCCCAGCCCTATTTTTTTATTTTGAAACAGGGTCTTAAGTTGCCAAGGGCATCACTGAGTTGCTGAATCTGGCCTCCAGCCTGATATCCTCCTGTCTCAGTCTCCCACATACTGGCTCAATAGGTCAGAGGTGCTGTTTTGAGAGCTTGCCTTTTGCAGGTTATGCTTTTAAAACATAGCCAATAGGCAGAGTAAGCCTGGCATGGTGGGGCACACCTGTAATCCCAGTACGTGGGAAGCTGAGACCGGAGGATCGCAGGCTTGCGGGGAAGGAGGCAGAGTTGCTACTGCCTTTCAGTTGGCATAAAATAAGGGGGGATCCGAAGTTAGCCTGACAGGGGAAGCATGAAAGAAAATTTCTGTTAGAGAGGAATCTCCATGGAGCTCAGCGGTTCTCAGGAATAGGAAATAGTGTCTAAACCTCGGTTCACCCTGCTCTGCCTGCGAGAGCGCGCTTCACCTCTGTAATCTCTGGTAATGAGGATAGGGGGTGCTAGAGAACGCTGCACAACTGCTTCTAGACTGGGGTCAATCTTTCCAGAGAAGCTCGGAATATTAAGTGGGAGAGAGAGGGAGGAACTACACACTACACGGAGGGCACAAGAACTCAGAGACACAATGACTCGTTTAGTAGACTGGTGTGAAGTTCAGGAGCCTCCCCTACGCATGGAATACCTCTGAAATGGAAATGGAGCCCCAGTCAGGATATGAGGAGAAAGAGGGCAAGAATGGAGGCGAGAGGCAGACCTTCCTTACAGAGCAGCAGCAATCCCCTGAGCCTGAAGCCAGAGGGCGGGGGAAACGACACGCATGCGCCAACAGCTGCGTAGACAGGATGAAGGCTCCTTCTAACTTGTGAAGAAAGCTACTTAAGCTATTTTTTAAATAGTAAATTTTTTAATCAAACTGGAATCCCAGTTTGCCTTGCTAAATGTGTTTATCATTTTAAAAAATTCACATTTCATACACACACACACACACACACATTTCCTAGGTGTAGTTATTGCAAATAAAAAGTGTATGATGTACAACAGCAAAAATCTCTTTAGTCTGATTTAGAGAATGAAATTTAGCCGTTAGGTCCAGTTTTCTCTTATTCTTTCCCATTTTCTCTTTTTTCTTTCCTTCTATTCAGAACACCGAATTAAATCTCTTCCAAAGGATAGGCCTTATTCAATAACTTATAGTTATGCTTGTAAACACAAATAACCTAGAGGTATACAGTACTTAAGTTTTTAAGTGGGATCCAAAGGGAAACACACCAAGGGTTGTGTGCACATATGTTTATATCATTCTATATCTCATTATGATATATAATTACAATGCACCAATAAAATTATGTTATAAAAATATAAGCAATGATACATTCAAATTACACATTCTTCTCTTTATTATAGCATAGAAAGTAGCCAGAAATTGGGGTTAAAAGGAATATATTTGAGCCTGGCCTGGTGGTGCACACCTGTAATCCTAGTACTTGGTAGGCTGAGACAGGAGCATCACAGGTTCAAAGCCAGCTTCAGCAAATTAGGGAAGCCCTCTACAACTTAGCAACACCCTGTTTCAAGATAAAAAATAAAATACGGCTGAGGGTGTAGTTCAGAGTTAGAATGTGCCTGTGTTCAATCTCCAGTACCACAAAAAGGTGGGGTAGGGCAGGGTGGAGGTGGAAGGGATGTGTTTGATGTGGATTTGTAGTAAGTTTAGTATATTTTTCTGACCGAAGGACAAATTATCACTGACTACATGACTCAAAGAATATAGAGATGCTAAATGTGACAGAGACTTCAAGGTCCTCTTCCTTTAGTCAGTACTCGACTTGAGGAGCTCAGCTGCATGGAAGTGTGTCACCTACACCATCATGGGCATGGAAGAGAGAACTCTGGCGGCTGTCCCAGGCCAGCTGTCATGCCCTCCTAAGCTCCCTCGGGGGGCCCCAGGCTTCTTGTCTTCAGAGGAGCTCCAGGGCATGCTGGGGAGCCACTTCCAGACCAGGAAAAAGAGACAGGAACACTGTACTTTCAGGCTTGATGATCAAGTCACTGTCTCTCCAGTAAATGTTTCAAATTTGAAAGCACATCCACTTGACTTGGAAGTCTGAGGGCACAGGCTATTACATTTCCATTTCTGTGTCGCTCGTGTCGTTTTCCAATAAATGTCTGTGGAGCTGAACACCTGAATCATCCTAATTTGTAGGTACCCTAAAACCTTCTCAAAACTCTTAAAGAGACTCCTCGAACCCAAATCAATGAGGTCAATAAGTGAGTTTTCAATAAGACAAAAGCTACCCCATATTTTGAGCATTGATAGTTTTGGAAAATTGCAAATGACATAGGAATGTGATACGTAAGTCTCCCATTGCTATGGATGAGGAGAATGTGTGTTCTAAAACTCTCCTTCCCTCATCTCGCTCAATGCCTCTGTCCTGCATGGCCAGCAGGCTGATACATTATGATCAATATTTCTGGGGTTCATAACACCATTGGATATTTGGGGAGAGGGATTTCTATCATCCAGTGTTTACCCTGTATCTGTTCCATCACTCTGTCTTGGAAGTAGATAACTTGCTTTGATTTTATGGGTTCACTATTAGAAGGGGTTGGTTTTGAGTCTCAGAAGAGAAGAAGAAGAAGAAGAAGAAGAAGAAGGAGGAGGAGGAGGAGGAGGAGGAGGAGGAGGAAGAGGAGGAGAGGAGGAGGAGGAGAAAAGAGAGAGAGAAATAAATAGGAAAAGAGCAATAATTGAAGCAATAATGACTGATAGTGTCCCCAAATTAAATTCAGACAAAATCCAAGGTAAATTCCATAAGAAATTACACCTATGTAAGAGCATATTTATTTAACTTTGGTAAATCAAAGGTAAAGAGAAAAATCATGAAAAAAAGCCAGAGAGAAAAACAACAACCTCCCTACAGAGGAAAAAAGCTGTGATAAAAAAAATCTCATCAGACTAGAGTTCTGTACCTTTGAAGGAAAATTAAGGGCATTTTCAGACAAATAAAAATGGTGGGATTTTTTCCAATGGATCTGCCTTATAAAAAATATTAAAAGTTCTCTAGAGAAAAGGGAAGTTAAGTAGGTAAGAAATTTGTTCTACATGAAGAAAGAAACAGCTCTGAAGAATGAACAAGGGAAAGGAAAAAAAAAAACTGATTTTTATTCTTGATTTATCAAACAGACAACAATGTGATCAAAATAATAGCAGCAGTGCATTTTTATTTAGTTTAAATATGAATTTGTCTGAGTAAACAGAATGACAGCAATGATATGGGAGGATGGAAATTGAGATATTTTGTGGCTATAAAATGTTCATACTACTTACGAAGCAATAGAATGCTATTTGAAAGTAGACTTGAATTATTTGTAAATGTACATTTCATAACTCTATGGAATAAACTACCAAAAAAAGTAAAAGTCTAAATAATATGCTAAAAAAAGGAGAGAGAATAAGAACATATAAAATGTTCAAGTAAAACCAAAAGAAGAAAAAAGTGTGGAAGACAAAAAGAGGTACAAGGAACAAGGTCAACAAATAGAAACTAGAAACAAATAAGGTGGTTTTGATCTTACTATATCAAAAACCACCTAAATTTGATGATCTAAACACACTAAGTAAAATATAGATTGTTAGAATGGACCAAAAAACAAGACCCAATTATAATAAGCTATCTAAAGGAAATTCACTTTAAATATAAAGAGATGTAGAAGTAAAAAAAAGGGGGGAGGCAGAGAAAGCTAGAATAACACTAAGAAAAAGAAAACAGTAATAGCATATTAATTTCAGGCAGCCTATTTCAGGTCAAGAAAGGTTAGAATTAAAGGCATTTCATATTGATAAAAGGATCAATAAATCAAGAAAACATAAGGCTCCCTATTGTGCATGCTTGTAACAATAGAGTATCCAAATACATTAGGTAAAAACTGATAGAACTGCAAGCCTTAGATGCATTGACCATTGTATTTGGAGACCATCAACCTCTCTATTAGAACCACACTCGCAGCTTAGCAGTATGAGGGCCCCAGAGTAAGAACATCTGAATTAGAAGCTCTCCAAGATATAAAATTTAACAATTAGCTCATCATGATTTAAGCAACAACTGAAAGTTTCCAGTCCTATACCATCTTTAAGTAATTCATAATGGTATCACATTTTCCCGAGAACAACACTACTAGAAAAGTAAGAAGTCTTTTAAAGACTTTTAATTATAGATGAGGGAACTTAGACAAAGTAGAAGTTGCTTAGCAGAAGTCAGATAATAAATTCTTATTAGTAATAAATTCTTTTGAACCAAATCTGATCATTTCTGAAACTATTTTTATATCATCCTTCAGTTTAGGAAACAAAATAACTGGCATTTATTAGAGCATACTTCTCTATATGATTCAAACATTAACAAAATCACTGGTTAGATATCTTCAAACTTTAGGACTAAAAGATAAATTTAAAAAGAAATCAAAGAATATAGATCCAACAGGTTAAACAACAACAACAACAAAAACATAAAGCCACAGTCAAACTCACCAGTACAATTAGCTAACTGCATACAATTAACCTCTACAGAAAACATCCAAAAACAGCACATAACATATTCTTCCCAGGCACACATGTAATACCCAGTAAGGTAGACTACATTCTGAGCCATGAGACACATCTTAAATTTAAAAAATTGAAATCACACAATGTCTGCTCTCAGTCTACAATGGAAATTATCAAAGTCAATAACAGAAAGATCGCTGAAAATTTTCAAAAATATGTGGAGATTAAACAATGCAATTCTAAGTAATACATGAATTAAAGAAGAAATCTGAAGTGAATTTTAAAATATTTAGAATTACATGAAAATAAAACATAAAATTTTGTGAGATGCAGTGAAAGCACGGCTTGAAAGAAATATTATAGCATTGGATGCACTTATTAGAAAATAAGAAATACCTAAGTTTAATAATATAAGCTTCTATCTTAAGAAACTAGCAAAAGAGTAGCAAATTAAATCCAAAGTAAGCAGAGGGGAAAATAATTAAAATTAGAGCTAAAATCAATTAAAACTAGGAAATCAATACAGAAAATTAATAAAACCAAAAGCCAGTCCTTTGAAACAGACAATAAAATTAGTAACTTTTTAAAAAGGTAAAGAAAAAAAAAAGACAGAAGATACAAATTGCAATATCAGAAATGAAAAGAAGACATCGCTACAGATCCCATGGATAGTAAAAAGATAATGAGTCAATGTTATGATCAACTATATGTCAATAAATTTGATAACCTAGATGAAATGGACAAAGTTCTTAAAAGATAAAGTCCAACAGTAGAATCACAAGAAGAAATAGAGAGAACCTGAATAGGGCTATTCCTATTAACAATATTGACACAATAAATAAACATTTAGAATAGAAAGTATCAGGCCCACAAAAGTTCACTGGTAAATTTTATTAAATATTTAATGAAGAAATATACCAATTCTCCCTAATCTGTCTCATAAGATAGTGCGAATACTTTCTAACTCATTCAAAGAGACTAGAATTATCTGAATCCCCAAACCAGGCAAAAACATTTCAAGAAAACAATAGGTCAATAATTTTTAGGAACACAGATAAAAAAAATGCTGAATAAAATATTATTATCAAATTTAATTCAATCATGTGTAAAAATGTGGGATTCGTCTTAGATGTACAAGACTGGTTGAGTGTTAAAAAGTATTACAATTTAATTTATAATATCAATAAGCTAATTAATAAAAATGAACATATTAATAGATGTAAAAAAGCACTTGACAAAATTCAACACCCATTCATGATTTTAAATAAATTCTTTCAGCAAACTAAGAATAAAGAAAATGTCCTCCACTTAATGAACAGCATCAATAATAAGCCTAGAGCCAATATACTATTTTTTTCGATGAAAAACTAGAAGCCTGCCCACTAAGATCAGCAAAAATGTCCCTTCTCACTGTAAAGAGAGTGAGATGACAAGTCACATACTAGCAGAAAATATTGTCAAAAGATGCAAAATAAGAGAATATACCAAGAACTTTTTTAAATTGTTTTTATTGGTGAATTGCGATTATACATCATAGTGAGATTCAGTGTGGTACAAACATACATACACACGGCTCTTGGTGTATTTCCCTCCACATCACACCCTGATCACCCTCCTCCCTCCTCAGGAGTTAATAAGATTGGTAGTGGTACTTTCACATATTGCCATAGTATTATTTGAACTGTTTTCTTCTTTAATCCTCCCTCTCCCCTTCCCTAAGTCCCTCTCCCAACTCTTTTTAACTACTTGACAGATCTGTCTGTATTATTATTATTATTATTATTATTATTATTATTATTATTATTATTATTTTGTGATACTGGGGATTGAACTCAGGGGCATTCTACCTCCGAGCTATACCCCCAGCCCTATTTTTTTATTCTTTATTTTGAAACAGGGTCTCACTAAGTTGCAGAGTGCCTCACTAGGTAGCTGAGGCTGGCCTCGAACCCGTATCCTCCAGTCTCAGCCTCCTAAATGCTGGGATTACAAGCGTGTGCCACCACGCCTGGCTTCTGCATTATTTAAAGTCCCTTATGTTTCCTATTTTCTCCCTAGCATCCACATAGAGAAAACATGTGACCCTTGATTTTCTGAGGCTGACTGATCTCACTTAGCATAATATTCTCCCTGTTCCTTCCATTTTCCTGCAAATGACATAATTTGTTCTTCATGCCTGAAGTGTGTATATCCCATATTTTCTTCATCCATGCATCTGTTGTTGGACATCTGGGTTAAAAGAACTTCAAGAAAGAACTATACTTGATGTTTCTCAAATTATTCCATATAATAGAAAAATACGGAAAACTCCCAACCTCATTTCACAAAGCCAGTACCACCTTAATACCATAACTAAATAAAAGTACCTCATGGAAAAAAATTGCAGAGCAATATCCTTGATCAACATGGATACAAACATTCTTAATAAAATACTAGCAAGTCTCATTCAAAACCATATCCAGAAAATAGCGTACTATGACTAAGTTGATTTCATTCCAGGGATGCAAGGTTGGTTCAACATAAGCAAGTCAATAAACATATCCATCACATAAACAGAATGAAAGACAGAAACCACATGATCCTCTCAACAGATGCAGAGGAACTCTTAAAACTCAACGTTAAGAAAACAAGTAATCCAATTAAAATTTAGGTCAAAGACCTTACTAAGCAATTCACCAAAAATAGATAAATAGCAAATTAGCATAAACAAAGATAATTCATATCACAACATCACGGAAATGCAAATTTACTTTTTATTTATTTATTTATTTAAAACAGGCATTAAAAAGCAATAATTCACTCAAAAGAAAACAGTGCCTACTATTTATTTTGAAGACATCATTTGTTTTTTATTATTTTCTGTAGAGCAATTATTTATTGTTACATTGGTAGTACAAGTAAAAATGATAATGTTGCTAAGCAGGAAACAGAAATTTAAAAAATGAGAAACCACTACCCACCTATTAGAATGGCCAATGCAAAACACTGAGAATACCAAATGCTGGCGAATCTTGGGACCATAAGGTTTCTCATCACTGGCAAAAATGCAAATGGCACAGCCACCAGGAAGACAAACTAAGCACATTCCTACAAAACTAAGCATAATCTCATCAGATAATCCAGTAATAGCACTCTTTGTCATTTACCAAAATGAACTGAAAACATATGCCCACACAGAAACTCAAACATAGATATTTATAGCAGCTTCATTCATAACTACCCAAACTTGGAAGCAACCAAAATATTGTCTAGGTGAAAATGGCTGCTAGACAGTGGGTTATTCAGCATTCAAAAGAAATGTGTTTCCTTAAGCCATGAAAAGTCACAAAGGAGACTTAAGTGCATACTACTAAGTGAAAGAAGCTAACCTGAAAGACATACTCTGTAAGTCCAACTATATGTCATGTACAGAGTGAATGAGAAAGACATCTATGAATACAGTAAAATGATGAGTAGTTGCTAGTGGTTAGGAAAGACAGAAGGATCACTATGGCAGCAAAACTAGTCTATACAGTACTGCCATGGTGGACTCATGTCATGCATTCTGTATTTGTCACAGCTCATATAACATACAATGCCAAGAGTGAACCCTAATGTAAAGTGTAGACTCTGGGGATAACGATGGGTCAAGGTAGGTCCATTGACTGACAGATATACCACTCTGGCAGAGAATGTCAAAGAGACAGGTGAGGCCGTGGGGTGAGGAGACAGGGGGTATTTGTGCACTCTTCGTGCTTTTCACTCAATTTTGATTGAAATTTGACTCAAATGGAAACCTAAAACTGATATAAAAATAAAGTTGATTAATTTTAATGGTCTAGAAACAAAAGTGGAATTAAATCTGTTTCCTTGGCAAGGAAACAAATTTCAAACTGAGACTATTACAACATAAAATATTTCAGTGTTCAGAGCTTAGTTAAAGATTTGTAACCAAGGTACTATTGCATTGAATAAAATGTGATGAATGTTGGTCAAAAACAAGTGTCATATATTATTCTTAAAGAAAATATATGAATTAATTCAGTTGAAATATGCTTCACCTAAAATCTTAGACATTAAACAATGCTGAAAATACTGATGAAACTAGGGTATAGGAATAAAAAGGATGTTTGTTCACCTTCCTGATGCAGAAAGAACTCAAAATACCCTTATTTATTAATTTTGACAATACAAAAGTTATCAATTAAGAATTCTTTTTGAATGCTTAAATATCACTATTAATACAAATAAAAACACAGCATGGATATAGCAAATGATGGCAGAAGATATAAGTAAATACAATATATTATATCTACAAAGATGGAAATTAAAGCTCAAGGCAAATAATAACCAGAAAATACCTTTTGCAAAGGTATTTGGGATATCTCTGAGGTAAAAAATGAGATACAAACATACATACAGCATGAGTGCAACACTATGATATATACTTTATGAAATACATACTTACATATATAGAAAAAGGCCAGGGTAAAATTAAATTGTAATAGTATTTATTTATGGGTAGTGATTGATCCAAGACTTTCTCCCATAATTTATTTCTGTGTTTTCTAAATTTTTAATGCATGCAAAATTTTAATGCATAGAAAAATAAACACACAAAAATATAAATTTAAAATGAAATTCTAAGTAGACTATTGCTATGAGTCATGATAATTCAACAGTATTTTGCCATCATTCTTGAGATGCAAGAGAAAATAAGGAGACTGATAAAAACCTGACCTCATTACTTCAGTACAGAGCAAATTCACTGAACTAATGCGAGCCACGAATCCTTAATGCCAAGATAAAATATTTAAAAGTTACTAAAAGCATTTCTGCCAAGTTGAAAGCCATAAACACAATTCCAATAACTGGAGCATGATTCATAGAAAGCATCATTCTTCCCTCCATACCATGAGCACCAGGAATTACTTTCACATCATCGCAGATTCACGGAACGTGGTCTCTCGTGTGTGCTGATCCAGGAGCAAGATGCCGCGGGCAGTCTGTTGGGTACCAGAGCTTGTTGGTGATTAATCCTTTCCCCATAGCTCTCCTAGCCTGCTCTATTAGGTTTCAACAAAAAAGATCAAATTCAAATTCCCTTACGTTCACAGCGGGCTTGCATTGGACAGCTGGTTTTTTGATGAGCAAACAGTGCTGGCAGCTTCCACATAAAGAGACTGACTTTGTTAAGTATATTTTTTTCCCAGGTGGGCTTGTAGTAAAGCTATGGTGACCTCTGAGCCTCTGATCTGCTGGTTACAGATGCACAAAGACTAGGCTGGATGGGTAAGCCTATTCATTAACTGATTTCACCTACACACCCTACTCCTAGCTAAATTCTTTGGTGTTAAACCAGGTGAAATGCAAAAAATATGTTTGCCTGGAAAGCTGCACTTGTTAGTAAGACCAAATGATTACCAGTAATATTTAAACCATATACACAGAAAATTATCCAGTTTTTCCATTCCCGTTATCTTTATATTTCCTAGTTTCAGAAAGCATCAAGTATCCAAAATAGGACAAAAGGATTATAGCAGCCAAGTCCTCTTATTTCCCCCGGTTTCCTTTTACTTACAGACTAAAAAGCTCATCTCTAAGACCACTCTTGCCTACAGAAAAAAAAAAAAAAAAAAAAAAGCATCAACCAGTAACTATAGAAAAATGTTGTCAGAACACCTCTCAAAATGTTTCTGCAGGGGAAAATCCTTCGAAAATGTGACTAAATACTTTGTCATAAGAACTAATCTAGAATACATTCTCTTATTGGTTCCCTCTTTTAGTCTGGACTCCATTTGTCATTCTTGGTTAGTAAAACCATCCAAAACACATTTATTTCATTCCTAAAACAATAGCAATCAAAATAGATGCAAAAAATAATGTGTAAAAATTGTGCCTGACTTAAATTCTCTAAGAACTTCAGCTATACTCATTATGGTAGTTTCCAAAGGCACTAAGCAATATTAAAAACGCATGACACCTGCACATCAGTGACAACTCAATGGCAACGGGTAAATTCATAATCTTTCTGGTTGCAAAACATTTCATTGCTCTAGAATTAAACTCTGTACCAATTAAGCAGCGACACCCCATTCCTCCAACTCCTAGCTCCAATCTCTTTTATTTTTCTATGAAATTACCTGTTTCGAGAATGGAAATTATAAAATATGTGGCTTCTTTAATTTAGCATAATGTTTTTGAGCTTTATCTACATGTCATATATCTCTTCATTTTTATGGCTAAGTAATATTTTATTTTGTTTATACTACCATTTACTTTTCCATCTATCTGTTAACAGATTTGGTCTGTTTCTTTTATCCACTGCAAATAGTGCTATATAAACATTCATGTACAAGTGTTTGGTTAAGTATCCATTTTCGATTCTTTGGGAATCAAAAATGGATATCTAGGAGTGGA
Source organism: Graphiurus murinus (assembly GCA_004027655.1). Lineage (NCBI taxonomy): Eukaryota > Metazoa > Chordata > Mammalia > Rodentia > Gliridae > Graphiurus > Graphiurus murinus. The sequence goes on along the minus strand of PVLC010000920.1, from coordinate 106,029 downwards.
TTTGCTGTATAGCAATTCTATGTTTAGTTTTTTAAGGAATCACCAGACTTTTCCACAGTGGCTTAGCCATTTTACATTCCTACTAGTAATGCACAAAGATTTTAATTTCTCTACATTATAACCAATACTTGCTATTTTCTATATTCTTTTCTCAACCATACCCATGGGTATAATATAGTTTTCATTTGCCTTTCCCTGATCACAGAAGATGTCAAATATATTTTCTGGTGCTTTGCTTTTAAAACTTTGTATATCTTTTGTGGATAAAAGTCTATTGGAAACTTTTGCTCATTTCTTAGATTGTCATTGTTGCTGAGGCTTAGGATTCCTCTTTTAATTTTGGATATTAGACCCTCTTCTTATGCATGATATTCAAATATTCTATTCCATTCTGAAGTTTTTCTTTTTGCTTTTCTGATAATGTTCTTTAATCTAAGAAAATTTAGAATTTAAAAGTATTTTAGCATAAGAAAATCAGTATAATCAATTGCACTAACAGAACTTAGAATGAAATAAATTGCATGATCATTTCTTTTGACAGAAAATCAGGAAAAACATTTCACAAAGTGAAAATTGCTTTCATGATAAAGACTTTCAGAAATCACAAATAGAGGGAACTTCCTCAATGTGCCAATATGATAGACGGTGTTTATGAAAAATTCACAGTTAACATTACAGTCAATGGTGAAAGACTGGGAGCTTTTCTTCTAGAGTCAGGAATAATATAAGGATGCTTGATTTCATCATTACTGTCCAATATTATACTAGAGATACTAGCCAGAGCAATTAGGCAAGAAAAACAAAACCAGAAATTTGGAAAGGAAGAAATAAAACTCTCTCTCTCTCTCTCATATATATATATATGAGACAGACACACACACACATATATATATCATATACAGATATATATATATATATATGTGTGTGTCTGTGTGTGTTAAACCCATGAGTATAACTGAGTATATACAGAGATGTATGCATACATCTCTGTATACATGTATATGTATACACATGCACATGTATATGTATGTATATACAGAGATGCATGATATGTATGTATGATATATAATATGTATATATAGCTCTCTATGTATATACAGCATGATAAAAATCCCAGAATTCAACACAAAACCTATAGCTAATAACTGATTCAGTAAATTGTAGAATACGATATTAACATACAAAACATCAATTTTATATGCATCACCAATGATCAATCCAGAAAAGAAATTAAGAAAGCAATTCTAGTTATAATAGTATCCAAGAATAAACCTCCAAGGAATAAATTAAACCAAGATATGAATACTTTTACAGTGAAAACTGTAAAACAATCCTGAGAAAAATTAAAGAAGACTCAAATAAATGAAAAAAAAAAAAAAAAAACATGTTTATAGCTGGGCATGGTGGCGCACGCTTGTAATCCCAGCATTCAGGAGGCTGAGACCAGAGGATCCGGGTTCGAGGCCAGCCTCAGCTATCTAGTGAGGCCCTCTGCAACTTAGTGAGACCTGGTTTCAAAATAAAGAATAAAAAAATAGAGATGGGGGTATAGCTCGGAGGTAGAATGCCCCTGAGTTCAACCCCCAGTACAGCAAAAAAACAAAAAAATAACCATGTTTATGATTTGAGAAACTTAATAATGTTAGGACAGCAATACTGTTCATATAATCTACAAATTCAGTGCGATTTCTACCAAAATTCTACCAAACATGGTGAATCCATTTCTCAAATTCATACAGAGTTTAAAGAGATCCTGAATATCTAAAATAATTCTAAAAGGAATAAAATTGGAGGAGGCTCACCTCCAATTTAAAAACCTATAACAAAGATACAGTGGTCAAAATAGAGTGGTATGGCATAAGAATAGACATACAGATCAATGGAATAGAATCAAGAGCTCATAAATCAACTATACATCTATGGCCAATTGGTTATTGGTTATTGACAAGAGAACAAAGAGTACTAGATCCTCAACTGATACCGAAGTAACTGCATAGCCATGTGCAGAAGAACGAACGCAGGTCCCAGCCTCATACCACACACCAACTTTAACTCAACAGTCAACCTGCAACCCAGACACTGGAGCAGAATGTCTTAGAAGAAGACAAAGGGTAAATGCTCATGATCCGGAGTGGACAATGGATTCTTAGATATGACCCCAAAAGCATAAGGGAAAACAAAAATTAGACCTCATCAAAATATCAATTATTTTATGTTATCAAAATGGCCATAATAAAAACCAGTAATGCCCTCAAAGTTACTGTTTCAGTTAGCATCTCCGTGTGATCTAAATACCTGGCACTTAAAACAGAGGAGGCAAGGCTTGCTGGGCTCCCACGGGGAGTCCACGGGGGCTCCGAAGCATGACTGGCGACCACAGTGGCAGTAAGGTGTGCAGAGGGACGCTGCTCCCACATCATGGAGACTGGATGCAGAGGGCTCAACGGGAGGGGCCGGTGACACACACAGTCTCCAAGTCCACGCCCCAGTGACCTGCCTCCTCTGGCTACACCCCACCTGCCGAAGCGCCCACTGACAAATCACTCAAATTCTGAATCCGTCAATGGACTTGTTCGTTGCTGAGATCAGAATCCTCGTGATTCAATCCTTTTACCTCTGAGCATTCTGCATTTTCAGTATGTAAGCACTTCCAGGGGACATTCTATATCCAACTGAAGTAGGAGCTGGCTCTGTCCTTGAAGATGATTCTTGGCCAGAAGCCTAGAGATGAGTTAGAAGAATGAAGTCTTTTTTCCAGAACCCCCTTTCAAGGTGAACATAGCTGGGAGTCTCTGGGCAACTCTAACCACAAGAACAGCTAGAGAAAAGAAAAACAACACACAGGCTAATTGCTGTTCTGCTTCTGCTTCTTGCTTACACAAGGGGGAAAGCCTCACACTCACCCCTCCCTTCTGAAAGTTAAGTTAGCAATTGTATAAAAACACTTGAATGTTCTCAGCTGAGAGCAGGGACCTGGAACTTCGCTCATGGAGACTCACCGGTGCATAAACAGGCCTGCGATATCCTAACCCAGCCTCTGAGTTCTTGCTCTCCATGGACCAAGGTCTTCTGCAACACAACTATAACAACTGCACATCCAGAGGCAGTAAGATAATTAACAACCACATTACTTAATACAAAAAATGAACTTAAGCACTATCCACACCTCCCCCATCACTTGTATTGTGTTGAACTCTCTACGGCCTATGTCTGCATCTCTGTGACTGCGGGCATTTAGTTCTGAACCATAGGAGGCCACTCTGGTCATAGCAAGGCGAGCTGGAAGTGACAGGGATAAACACGTCTAAGAGTGTGAGATGCTGACATTAGAATCAGGGAGCAGTCTTGAACTCACTTCAGGAAGTTGGGGTTTAAATACACTAGTTGCATTACATCTTTTGGGTGGGAGAATTCCAAGGCATGTGTTCAGAGCTTTTTCTTAGGATTCAATTGCCCGCTGCAGTGGAGGACTATATATGCACTACATATTTCATTGGTTGCCTTCTCTTTTATCTCTTCCCCATTCTTCTTATGACTCTGGATTTCTACCTCTACCCCCCCCCCCCGACATACACACACAAAAAACACTATTTGCATTCAAATCTTTGTCTTAGTGTATAATTCTGTGGGAAACTAAAATAAGTCACAGACTAAACAACAACAGCAACCACAGTTAGTCAGCTTTGCATCTCTGTGACCAAAATACTTGACGGGGACAACTTAGAGAAGAAAAAGCTGCATTTGGCCACAGCTTCGGAGATACCAGTGCCTCGGCCTGGGGTGGGCAGGACGTCGTGGCGGAAGGGACAGCCCAGGAGCAGCAGGTGGAGGGGCTGGAGAGGGCCAGGGCCAGGTGTCCCCCAGGCCATGCGCCCAGACACCTGCTAGAATTACCACCCAGGAAATCCATTTAAGTTAGCAATCCACCAATGGATTTATCCACTGGCGAGGTTAGAACCCTCTCAATTCCATTATTTCACCTTCGAACATGGCTACAGTCATTCCAGGTACAAGTCATAACAAACACTTTTAATTGAGTCATATCTAATGCAAGATTTCATTCTAAATATTAGGAATTCAGTAATGAATGAGACACTCCTTGCTCTTCAGCCCACAATGTGTTTTAGTGCTATTACAGTTGTTTAACATATTAAAACAGTAACATTTTAGAGCTGATGAACAGTATGTCCTGAACTTGAGCATCTCAACTTGCAGATGTTAGAAAAACAGGAGTGGATAAAGACCTAGAGTTCAGAGGGTGATGTGAGTCTCAGCAAGAGCAGCTTCCTTGTTCTAGACTCAACAGAGAAAACAAACATAGAAATACAGGAATTAGAGACAAAGCCTTTAGAATTCAAGTGCCTGTGTTGTGTGACTTGAGAAAAGTGAGTATGAGCTTTATGATTTCATGTCATGCCCCATCAGATTATGTCACATCCCCCCAAAGTGTCAAATACCTATACCTATAATCAGAGTTAGAGATGAGATGTCGTTATTGGATACAGTTAAGTCCTCAGCACTTTATAGATGACTGTATAGATGCTGCACTCTGAGGGTTCAAGATCAAATACAGATGCAGTAGACAGCTTCAGAGCCCATCACATCTGCTCAAAACAATTCTCAAAACCTCTTACTGCTTCTCCCTTTCCAACTGACCAATGATGAAGAGGATGGGGGGTAGAAGACATCATAAAATACAACAGAAAATTCCAGAATCCTCCATTCTTAACCAGTGTGAAGAACCAGGTTCCTCCCTGCTTCCTAGTGTGCTTTTTCTTTTTCTTTTCTTTTTTTTTTTCTTCTTCTTCTTTATTTTTGTGATACTAGGGATTGAACCCAGGGACATTCTACCTCTGAGCTACACCCCCAGTACTATTTTTTATTCTTTACTTTGAAACAGGATCTCACTAAGTTGCGGAGGGCCTCACTAAGTAGCTGAGGCTAGATTCTCTGGTGCTTTGTGATAGCAACAGAAAAGTAACATACTCCTGTATCAGGGTGGGACATCCTCAGTTCCTCACTCTCTTCTTTCTTCAAATGGGTTCCATTCTGTGGTCCTCTCCCCACTGAACCAAGGAGGAGGAGGAGGAGAAGGAGGAGGAAAAGGAGGAGGAGGAGGAGAAGTAGTATTAAGCTACTCCAGAAAAACTGGTTGGGACTGTCTGGAATCCAGATTATTCACTCCTTCGGCATTTTCAGCACAGCCCTGCCTCGGCCCTATGTATGTATTTATGCACGTGTGTTTGCCTCAGCACTCTATGGACAGTATGAATCGTGCAGGAAGCCACCAGTAACACAGCTTCTCCAGAAGCAAGCTGTCTTCGAAAAGGTACTTTCTTCTGGAATTTCCACTGCTACCTGTGAACCCCATTCCTCCATAATAAGATTCCTGTACAAGAAAGGAGAGGGGGCCGGGCGTGGTGGCGCACGCTTGTAATCCCAGCATTCAGGAGGCTGAGACCAGAGTATCCGGGTTCACGGCCAGCCTCAGCTACCTAGTGAGGCACTCCGCAACTTAGTGAGACTCGGTTTCAAAATAAAGAATAAAAAATAGGGCTGGGGGTATAGCTCAGAGCTCAGAGGTAGAATGCCCCTGAGTTCAATCCCCAGTGCCGCAAAAAAAAAAAAAAAA
>PVLC010000920.1:0-100297 GCA_004027655.1 Graphiurus murinus | reverse complement strand
CACAGTGTGTGTGTGTGTGTGTGTGTGTGTGTGTGTGTATGCAAGGAGTACTAGGGATTGAACCCAGGGACACCCAACCTCAGAGCTATACCCTTAGCCCTGTTTTATTTTCCACTTTAAAACAGAGTCTTGCTAAGTTGCCAAGGGCCTTGCTAAGTTGTCCTCACCTATGATCCTCTTGTCACAGCCTCCCAAGAACTGGGATTACAGGCATGCACAACCACGCCCAGCTTAGATGCATAATTTGACGGACCATTGGGAGATGATGGAGACTTGGGAGGTGGGACCTACTTGAAGGGGGTGATCCTTGGGGCATGAACTTGGGAACTATAGCTTGTTCCAGACTCCCGTCTCTCGCCTCTTCTCTCTCCCCTCTCCCCTCTCCCCTCTCCCCTCTTCCCTCTCTGGTCTCCTCTCTCATATTCTCCTGATTGCCATGAGGTAAACAGCTCTGTTCCACCATGATGTGCGCTACACCAACGGAACAGCTGATTATGGATTGAAACCTCTAAAACCATGAGTCAAAAGAAATCTTTCCTTTGTTTTTTTTTGTTTCTTTTTTTGTTTGTTTGTTTGTTTGTTTGTTTGGGTACTAGGGGTTGAACCCTAGAGCATTCTACATCTGAGCTACACCCCCAGCCCTTTTTATTTTTTATTTCAGAACAGGGTCTCGCTAAGCTGCAGAGGGTCTCCAGAAGTTGCTGAAATCTTTTCTCCTTAAATTGTTTTCCTCAGGTGCTTTGTGATAGCAACAGAAAACTAACACTCTCCTGTATCAGGGTGGGACATCCTCAGTTCCTCACTCTCTTCTTTCTTCAAATGGGTTCCATTCTGTGGTCCTCTCATTCCTTGGGCTTCACTCTTATATAGGGGAGGTTCTCTTGTCAATAAAGAAGCACAAGTCAGAGGGGGCATCCACAGTGCCATGCCTGCTCTATATAGATATGCTTACTGTATGAGTTATTTTATCCTGTCCACTGGAAGTACTCCTTCCCCTTATTCCATATACTAATGAAGACACTAGCAAACTTCTTGAGCTCATGAAACATTGGTTGGAATAGCTGAAGATGTGTACACACATTTCAACTTTAAGAGTAGTGGGAATTCATGATATAAAATTAGTAACAGCAGGCTTAGTAATAAGACATACCACGTTGTCATCTTCCTGCCCTAGGAACATGGGAGGCATGTTCAAACATTTATCGCTAGTTGGTATCCAGTTTTTGTAAAGTATTTTACTGTCATCCCTAATTAATTCTACCTTTCAACAAGAAACTTGGGGTTGGCTGCTATTGTTATCCAACTCTTACATGTCAGGGAACTGAAGGAGAAAGGTTAATTAAATGACTTACCCTCATACCCGTAGGCTATGTTGGCAAGGCTATGTCTTAACAGGGTTGCTGGCACAGCTACCCCCAAATATGGAAATTTAAGCAACCCTATTCCAGCAGGGGGCACTAGCTCCATGATGAATTTGGGTACCCTAGCTCTCTGCTGAAACAGAATCCTACAAGATGGCATACCCAAGAAGAAAAAAGAGCCTAAGCGCCTTGAATATGGTCACCCTCCCTACATCTCCAACACAGAATACAGTTCTTTGGTTTTCAACAGATGCTGGCAAATTAACAGTCACTTTTCTGGCATGTTCTAAAAAGTTCAAAACAGGGTCTTTTCCCCCAAAGTTCAACCCACTACCATGTTCAGAATCTCACAGTTATGCTTTCATTCCTTTGGGTCTTAAGTATTTGAAGTCCTAATTTTTAAAAACCTATAAGAATAATCTCCAAGCAAGACAACTCCATTGGTGACCACTCTTCTGTCAAGGCCTGGAGAGTTCTTTGATGAGCATTAAGCATGAGGAGGAAGAGTATGTGGTCACAGGACTGCGGGAAGATCTCCAAGGTGATGCAAGGACACCAGCAGTCAACTTCCTGAGTCTTACTCCTACTTAGGGCTATGTCTTCTGGATTTATCAAGTCCCAGTTTCTTGCTTTTTTCTATCACTTAGGTGACACAGTTAGAAAAAAAAAAGCTTTGGTAGAGTTCAAATTTTGGGTCCATTGTGAAACTTTAGGCAAGTAGGAAGTACTTAATAATATTTGATTTTTCTCTCATTCCACCTAAAAAGAAGGTACAACAAAAATTTCCCCTAACTTAGCACAAAATAAATCTTTCCTTTTTTTTTTTTTTTTTTGGTACTGGGGATTGAACCCAGGAGCATTCTACATCTGAGCTACACCCCCAGCCCTTTTTTAGGTGGTCTGGGGAAGGGCCTGCGATTCTGCATTTCTAACCAGCTCCCAGATGTAACCAGTGATGTAGGCCTCCACAGGACATGTATCGAGTGGCAAGATAGATGTTCAGGGACAAAACCTTCTCAAAAGGAGAATCCATCACCCTCCACTTCCAGAGGTGTGTTGTGTTGAAGCTCTGTAGAACTCAGCAAGCGAGCTCATCTCTCCATCAGCAGACCTTTTCAAAAAGAGATCTCTGTGAGCAGAGTGCTCCCACTCTTCCTGCTCTGGAGAAAGGTTGGAATGACTTGCTCCTGTTTTTCTAGGAAATGAAGGAAACACTGTCAGGAAATATGGGTACAAAGAAAGCAGAGCTTGACAGTAAGGAACAGGTTTTATTCTGGAATAAAACTTGGAAGGAGGCAAGTGACTGGGAGACAGTCCATGAGTGTCAGGACACGGCTTCCAGACAGACAAGGGGCTTTTTATGGGGCATTAGGAGGGAGGGAGAGCGAAGCAGTTACGTGTTTCTTCGACTGGTGGGCTTGACACCGCACCAGAGCAGGTAAATGTATGGGGTTGGGGGCGAGGGGATGGTTAGAGGCATTTTCTTTACTTTCTCACTGTTCTTGGAGTCCTTTGTTCTGAGCCTCTGGAGCTGGCCAGGCCTCACAGTCAGACCTCACAGTGCCCACAAACACAAACATCCCCATACACACTAAGTCTCCTCCTTTTAGCTGGACATGGTGGCAACACACCTGTAATCCCTGTTCTTGGGAGGATCACAAGATCAAGGCCTGTCCCAGCAACTTAGCAAGACCCTCAGTAGCTTAGTGAGACCCTCAGCAACTTAGCAAGCCCCTGTTTCAAAGTAAAAAATAAAATAAGGTTGGGGGTGTAGATCAGGGGTAGAATGCCCCTGGGTTCAGTCCCCAGTACCACACACACACACACACACGCACGCGCACACACACACGCACGCACACACACACGCACAAAGACCTCCTTTCAAACATATTTTCCAGTAAGGATACTATGCAAATGTAACAATAATAATAATTTATTGTTAATAATATTATTAGTAAGCAATGTCTAAAAACAATGTTTTTAAAATTACATGTGCTAAAAATACATGTTAAAATGTTTAAAAATAATAAGTAGTATTTTTTCTTTTTTTATGTGCTTTTATTGGTGCTTTATCTCACATCATAATGTAAGTCAGGTTGACATTGACATACATGCAACCAGCACTTGGTATCCCCCTCCAACCTCCCCATCTCACCTCTTCCCATACAGAGTACTGAGATTGACATTGGGATTTTCACATATGTACACACAGCCGATGTTAGTATTTCCAATAATGAACCTCAGTCTTCCCCCTCCCCTTCCCTTAGAACACTTCCCTAGCTCCACTGAGGTTTCTCCTCCATTATCTGGAGTCCCTCTGGTATCCCAGTTACTCCCTAGCTTGCGCATATTAGAGAAAACACATGTCCCTTCACTTTCTGTGACTGGCTAATCTCACTTAACATCATGTTCTCCAGGTCCTTCCATTTTCTTGCAAATGACATTATTTTATTCTTCTTTATTGCTGAGTAGAATTCCATTGTGTGTATATCCCATAATTTTGTAATCCATTCATCTGTTGATGGATACCTGGATTGATTCCATAATTTGGCTATTGTGAATTGTGCTGCTATGAACATAGGTATGCATATATTACTGTAGTTCTCTGGTTTCATCATCTTTGGAAAGATACCCAGGAGTAGTACAGCTGGATCATATGATGGATCCATTCCCAGTTTTCTAAGAAATCTCCACACTGATCTCCATAGTGGCTGAACAAGTTTGCAATCCCACCAACAGTGTAGAGGAGTTCCTATTTCCTCACATCCTCGCCAACATTTATTGTTATTTGACTTCTTGATTATTGCCATTTTAATTGGGTTTAGATGGAATCTCAGTGTAGTTTTGATTTGCATCTCCCTAATTGCTAATGATGTTAAACATTTTTTTCATGTACCTATTGGCCATTTGTATCTCTTCTTTTGTGAAGTGTCTATTCAATTCAGTTGCCTATTTCTTGATTGAGTTTTTTGTTTTTCTAGTATAAAGTTCTTTGTATATTCTAGATACTAATCCTCTGTCAGAGGGATAGCTGGTAAAGATCTTTTCCTATTCCGTAGGCTTTCTCTTAAGACTCTTGATGGTTTCTATTGATGTGCAGAAACTTCTTAGTTTAATGCCATCCCGTTTATTAATTCTTGTTTTAATTTCCTAAGCTTTGGGTGTCTTATTTCTTGCTGAGAAGTTTCACCATCTCTGGTCTAACTTCTAGGTTTTTGATCTATCTTGAATTGACTCCTATGCATGGTGAGAGGTATGGATTTAATACCATTTTTCTACAAATGGATAACCAGCTTTCCCAACACCATTTGTTAAAAAGGCTGACTTTTCTCCAGCATATGTGTTCGGCCCCTTTGTCGAAAATCAACTGACTATAAGTGTATAGGTTTATTTCTGTATCTTCTATTCTGTTCTATTGGGCTATGTGCCTTTTTTTTGTTTTTTGTTTTTTGTGGGTTTTTTTGCCAGTACCATGCTGTTTTAATTACTATAGCTCTATAGTATAATTTGAAGTCAGGAATTGTGGATACTCCTGCATGGTTCTTATTGCTGAGAATGGCTTTGGCAATTCTGGGTGCTTTTTTTCTCCATATGAAATTTATGACTGACTTTTTTAGGTCTATAAAAACTGACATTGGTATCTTGATAGGGATTGCATTGACTCTGTAGATCATTTTTGGTACAATGGCCATTTTTATGATATTTATTCTGCCTACCCAAGAGCAAGGAAGATGTTTCCATCTTCCAAGATCTTCTTCAATTTCTTTCTTTAGTGTTTTATAATTTTCATTGTAGAGGTCTTTTACTTCTTTGCTTAGGTTTATTCTTAGTTATTTTATTGGTTTTGAAGTTATTGTGAATGGAATTGTTTGCTATATTTCTTTCTCTGTGGATTCATGGTTGGCATATAGAAAAGCTACTGATTTTTCTAGGTTGAATTTGTATCCCACTACCTTGCTGAATTTGTTAATTAGCTCTAATAGTCTTTTGGTTGAGGTTTTTGGTCTTCTAGATATAGGATCATGTCATCTGCAAATAAAGATAATTTAATTATTCTTTTCCTACTTGAATTCCTTTTTTTTTTTTTTTTTTTTTTTTTTTGCAGTACTAGGGATTGAACTCAGGGGCATTCTACCTCCGAGCTATACCCCCAGCCCTATTTTTTATTCTTTATTTTGAAACAGGGTCTCACTAAGTTGCGGAGTGCCTCACTAGGTAGTTGAGGCTGGCCGCGAACCCAGATCCTCTGGTCTCAGCCTCCCGAATGCTGGGATTACAAGTGTGTGCCACCACGCCTGGCTCTTGTATTCCTTTGATATCCTTCTCTTGTCTTATTGCTCTGGTAAGAGTCTCAAGGACTATATTGAAAAGGAGTGGTGATAGTGGGCATCCTTGTCTTGTTCCTGATTTTAAAGGGAATTCCTGCAGTTTTCTCCCATTCAATATGATATTGGTTTTGGCCTTATTGTATATTGCCTTAATTATGGTGAGATATGTTCCTTCTATTCTGATGTTCTGCAATGTTTTTAGCATAAATGGGTGTTGGATTTTGTCAAATGCTTTTTCAGCATCTATTGATATGATCATGTGATTTTTGTTCTTAGTTCTATATATGTGGTGAATAACATGTACTAATTTGCATATGTTGAACAAGCCTTGCTTTCCTGGGATGAAACCAACTTGGTCAAGGTATACAATTTTCATGATGTGGTTTTGAATGTGCATGGCTAGTACTTTGTTTAGAATTTTTGCATCTATGTTAGTCAATGATATTGGTCTTTAATTTTCTTTTCTTGAGATATCTTTATTTGGTTTTGGTATTAGTGTGACACTAGCCTCAAAGAAGGAATTTGGAAGAATTCCATCTCTTTCAATTTCATGGAATAACTTGTGAAGTATTGGGACTAGTTCTGTAAATGTTTTGTAGAATTCAGCTGGAAACCCATCTGAACTTGGGCTTTTCTTTGATGGCATAATTTTTATTACTGTTTCTATTTCTTTGCTTGCTATTGGTGTGTTTGGGTTTTCTATATCCTCTTGGTTCAATTTAGGTAGGTTGTATGTGTTTAGAAATCTGTTGATTTCTTCCATGTTTTCCAGTTTGTTGGCATATAAATTTTCAAAATAGTTTCTGATGGTCCTCTGAATTTCCCCACTGTCTGTGGTAATATCTCCTTTTTCATTTCTGATTTTAATAATTTGGGTTGAATTTTTCTTTCTCTTGGTTAGATTGACTATGGGTTAGTCAATCTTGTTAATCTTTTCAAAGAACCAGCCTTTTGATTTGTTGATCCTATGTATTGTTTTTTAATTTTCTATTTCATTTACTTCTGCCATGATTTTAATTATTTCCTGCCTTCTACTAGCTTTGGGATTGGACTGTTCCTGTTTTTCTAGGTCCTTGAGGTATGTCATTAGGTTGTTTATTTGGTGACTTTCTGTTTTTCTTTTGTAGGCACTCAGCACTATAAATTTTCCTCTTAACGCCACCTTAAAAATGTCCTGTAGATTTTGGTATGTCATATCCCAATTTTCATTTAATTCTAGGAATTTTTTTTATTTCTCCCCTTATTTCTTATCTGATCCATTCCTCATTCAAGAATGTATCATTCAGTCTTATGTATTTATGTAACTTCTTTTGGTCTTCCTGTTGTTGATTTCTACTTTCATTCAGTTGTGATCTAAAAAGATGCAGGGAATTATATTACAACTTTTGACTTTGCTGATGCTTGCTTTGTGGCCCAGGATGTGGTATATTTTGGAGAATGTTCCATGGACTGCTGAGAAGAATGCGTATTCAGATGTTGCTGGTTGAAATATTCTGTCATGTCTATTAGATCCATTTGGTTTATGGTGTTCTTTAGGTCTGAAGAGTCTTTACTCATCTTTTGTTTGGAAGATCAATCTAGTGCAATGAGTGGTGTGTAGAAGTCTCCCAATATTATTGTATTTGGGTCTATTTGAAACCTAATGTCCCAAAGAGGTTGTTTTGCAAATGTGTATGCACCCACATTTGGGGCATAAATGTTTACTCTCATTATATCTTCTTGCTGGATTGTTCCTTTTATTAGTAAGAAGTGCCCTGTTTTGTCTCTTCTGATGTGTTTTAGCTTAAAGTCTGTTTTGTCAGATCTGAGCATTGCTTCCCCTGCCTGTTTCAGTCTCCATTTACATGGTATATCTTTTTTCATCCTTTCACCTTTAGTATATGGATATCTTTGGCTATAAAGTGAGTTTATTGCAAGCAGCGTATAGTTGGATTATGTTTTTAATCCACATTGCCAGTCTATGTCTTTTATTTGGAGAATTAAGACCTTAGACATTCAGTGTTACTATCGAAATATGATTTTTTCCTATTGTTTTGTGTTCTATATTGTTTGATATAGTGTTATTTCTCTTTTGCTTAGTTAACTACCTGGTAGAATTCACCTCTTCCCTGCTTCTCTAATTTGCTTCTTTTTTCCTCTTTATGATTTATTTCTGTAACTGTTTTCTCTAGTTCTAGCTTGGTAGTCATGATTTTTTTTTAAAGATTCTGCTTATCTTGAAATGTTTTTTATTTCTCCATCAATTTTGAATGATATTTTTGCTGGATATATCAGTCTTAGTTGGAAGTTGTTTTCTTCCAGGGTCTGGGGTACTTCATACCACTCCCTCTTGGCATTCATGACTTGAGTTGTGAAGTTTGGAGTGATTTTTATTGTTTTGCTCCTGAATGCCACCCATTCTTTTGTTCTCACTGTTTTTAAGATTCTTTCCTTGGTCTCTATGTTAGTCATTTTTTGTTATTACCTGGCATGGGGTAGTCCTTCTTTGATCTTGTCTTAACAGTGGTCTGTATGTCTTCTGCAGGTGGATATTCAAGTCTTTTTCTATGTTTGGAAAACTATCTGAAATTATTTCTCTGAAAAGGTTTCTGATACCTTTGGTCTGTGCTTCTAGACCTTCTTCAATGCCTTCTATCTGTAAATTTGGACGTTTCATATTGTCCCATATTTGTTGGCTGTATAGGTTGTGTTGTTGTAATGTCTTCTCTGTAATGTTGACTGTGCTTTTGGTTTTGAATGAACTGTCTTCCAGTAGTGATGCCCTGTTTTCCATATGGTCAAGCATTCCAGAGTTGGTTTCTATTGCTGTCTTCAATTCATTTATTGACTCCTTCATTTCATTCAGAGCCTCTTTCTGGTTCTTTCTTAAAGCCCCAGTTTCCTCCTCTATTTCCTGTACACTTTCTTTGAGGCCTTTCATCATATTGAAGATCAAAATTCAGAATTCTCCTTCTTGCAGATCTTGCAGATCAGTATTGGTGATCTCCCTTGTTGAGTTGTAGGAGTTTATTGTTTGTTCACTATTCCTTGCTCTCATATTTTCAGAGTTCTCAGGTTTGTGTTTCTGTTGTTTTGGCATCTTCCTACTCATTGTGTGTGAGTCCTGAGTTTATTTTTTATCACTTTATAATAAGGTCTATGCTGAGAGTATATCTTCACCTCTACCAATCTGACTCAGATAATCAAAATTTTGAGTTTGTCCCCCAGAGCATCTTTAACTAGATAGAGTTCTTAGTGCAAGCAAACAAGAGTCTCTGATTGGCTGCAGGCCACTGTGTTCTCCTGGCCCAAACTCCTCAGGGCCCAAGACTATGATGTCCTATTCAGAGCCTGCAGCCTGCTGGTTGGGGCTTAATAAACTCTAGAGACCACTGCTTCTGTGCTGATTGTGAGCCTGTAATAGTGCAGTGTTGACCTCTGGCCTCTGTGACCTATGGGTATAGGCTCAGCAAAGCTGGCCACTGCTATGTTCCAAATTTATGGCCCAGCTCACTGAGCTTTGATGGCCCCTGGGATGCCACTCCAAATCTTCTTGTTATAGTCATGTGAAGTACTTTCAGTCACTAGCATACATGCATGCCAGGTACAAATTCTGCTGATGGAAAGAGTATTGAATTCCCAGCTTGTGGCTGGGATCAAGTGATACCCTGTAGGGTCCCTGGCCTCTTGGCTAAGTCTGGTCCAGATGGCACTGCTGCCACTCTCTGTCCTAGGCCCAAGGTCTGGCAGGGAGAGATTACACAGTTCCAGGCCAGGGGCTTGGGTAGCTCTGTTCCTTAGCCCCAGGGACACCACTGCTGTTCTGGGGTGCTGCATTCCCACCCTTGCTGGCCTTTGGTGCTTATGTTGGTGCTTGTAGAACCCAAACACAGCCAAGCACAAGTTCACTGCTTTTGGAGCCTGCAACTCAGTAGGCTGAGCTATTTTCCCCAGACACCAGGGAACGATATCCCACAGCAATCCCTAGGAACCCTACAAGGCTCCTCAAACTGCTGACTGCAGTTCCCTCCCACCTGCCTCTAAGGGCCATCTACTAAATCACATTTCTTCTGTGTCTGTTAGTAGTCACCACTCCCACCTCTCCAGGGGTGATTTGCAGAATCTCAGGCCTCTATAAGTATATTTCCTTGCCACAAAAGTCCCTGTGTCCAGGTAGGGCCATTTCCTGCTGGAACAGCTGGTTAACTTACAGTCCTGATGGGTTCTGTTTGCTGCTCCAGATCACTGCTAGAGAGATGACTTCAGCGGCAGCCATGGTGTCCAGATCCAGCTGGGTCCTTGTCCAACATGGAGTGTAATTCTAACCACTTTTACTGATGGTCTATAGTCACCGGCCTCACAAAAATCCAGTTTCTTCCTGGAGACCTCTGGAAGCTGCGGTGCCAGCAGCCACCAGCTCTTCAGAAGTCATTGGCTTCTTTGCTGAGGGTCTTTGGAGGCCACAGTACTGGCAGTCCTGGCGCAGTTAGGCAAGATGGTGCTGCCACCCTGCAGCCTCAGCCATTCCCCGAGGGAGGTGTGCCCAGTATTTTGCTGATCTCTGTTCTGTCTTCTGGCTTTGTTTCTGTCACCTTTCAATTTTTCGTTGCTTTATTCAGTTTTTTGCTTCTTTTTTTTCTCTTGTCAAGACGCTGTCTTCATGGCAATTTGGTTTTGAGCATCAGCAAAACTGAGATGTGCTACTTCCCTCAGTCACTGTCTTCCTGAAAGTCCTCAAAAAAATAATAATAAGTAATATTTTTCCCCAATAAGATAAGATGCAAAAAGTTGAGACCTCTGTCTCATCAGGGAGATTGTTTTTAATCTAGAAAAGCAACACAGCAAGTATTTAGCTTTTGTTTTGCTTTAAAGGTATACTAATGGAAATATACCCCAAATAGTTTCTTGTACCAAATTGATTCAAGTTCTGTATTGGAAAGCTTCTGTTGGACTAACTCCTACTGTGGATAGAATTGATAGACTGGTCTAGGAAAAGAGGCATGAGAATTGGGAAGACAACCTCGGGGAGGGGAGGAAGGGGAAGCATGTTTATAGAGCAATGCATACTAAGTGTGCCATGTCTTTAGGTTGTCTTGGTGGTCCCATGAGTCATTAATATCAGCTTCATTTCATAGATAAGGAAACTGAAGCATAGAGAAGTCAGTGGTCCCCTGAACCGCAGCACTGGCTCAAGGTAAGTTCTTCAGAGTCTAATTCTTGTGCCTTTCTCATTATACCAAAAGTTCTTCCCAAACCAACAGAGGCAAACTCCCAAGGTGCCCCAACATACCAAGACCAGACCACCTGAGGGCTTGTGCTATTATTCAGACTATACTTCAAGAATTCTTCCAAGCCAGGTGTGGTGCTGCATGCCTGTAATCCCAGTATTTGGGAGGCTGAGATAGGACAGCCTCAGCAACTTAGTGAGGCTGTCAGTAACTTAGGGAGACTCTCTTTCAAAATAAAAAATAAAATAGGGATAGAGGTATAGCTCAGAGATGGCATGCCCCTGGATTCAATCTCCAGCCACAAAAAAAAAAAAAAGAATTCTTCTAATGCTATCATTTCCACCTATTTCATATATAGCCTGCTCTTTTTGGAAGATTTTATATCATAAGATTTCATTCTGTACACATTTATGCACATATCTACACAAGGTCAGGTGTGTACACATATTTAGTGCTTATGTTGAGCTCAGCACTATGCTAGGTGTCTATAGAATAAAGTAGGTAAGGGATATTAAGGCTGATCAGGACTCCATATGGAGCGCAGTTTAACTTTAATCATCTAAATGGTACCAAAGGGAAGAGGTAGCTTTCTTTCACCCCATCTCAAAACATGCATTCTCTCTTTTCATCCATTCAAGGTCATAACTAAGGAGAGGCAAAAAGTGGTGCACTCAAGGAAGAAACATAGAAGTTTCTGATCTCAGCTCCAAGATCTCCCTAAGATAACAGTCCTCAGACTTTAGAGAACATCAGCATCACCTGTGTGCTTCAGACTGTTTTCTGTTTCTAGAACAGAACACACAAGACTGGGTACTCTATAAAGTAAAGGTTTGATTGGCTAACGATGCTGGTGGATAGAGGGTCCCAGCAGCATGGCTGGCATTCTGGTGAGGGTTCCCTGACTGAGTCTCAACACGGCAGATAAACAGAAAAGGCATATAGAAGGGGCCAAGCATGCGGGGACCCTTGCTTTGTAAGCTCGTGAGAGAAGCAACTCACTCTGTGAGATCAGCATTGATTCCTTCCAGGGCAGGGCCCCAGGACCTACTCCTTCCTCCAGGTACCACCTCGGCACCCCCACACTGGGGAGCGAGCATCCAGCACGTGCACCTCTGAGGATAAAGCACATCCAGAGACAGCACCTGTTAAGATACAGACTGGTGGGCCCACCCCAGGGAGCCTGACTAAATGAGTCTGGGCAGGGGCCAAGAAGCTGCATTTCAAGCAAGCTTGAGGAATACTCGTGCTCCTGGTCTGAGGACCACACTGAGAACATTGGATCTGAGTTAGCCGGCTCCATTCATCCAACTTTGTGAATCCCAATAAACAATATTTTCCAGTATATGCACGTGCCTATATATATTTTTCTAGGAAGACAGCCTATATCTTTAATAAGATTTTCAAAGAGGCATTTCCCCCCAATAATTAAAACCTAACGCAGTAACAGAACAATGTAAAAACCTGAATCTTAAACAGGTAACCCAGGGAGAATTCATCTTTCTTTCCCCCTTCAATACTGGGGATTGAACTCTGGGGTATTCTACCTCCAAGCTATACCCCAAGCCCTTTTTATTTTTATTTTGAAACAAGGTCTCACTAAGTTGCTGAAGGTCTCATTAAATTCCTGAAGTTGGCCTCCAACTTATGATTCTCCTGCCTCAGCCTCCCAAGTATTGGTATTACAGGCATGCACATTACACCTGGCTTAAAGAGTTTACCTTAAGCCACCACATAATGCTATTGTATTCAAGGCCATTATTATTTTTAATACAAGGGGAAAAAAACAGAAAATTCTCCTTGGCTTCATTCTCTATTTTTTATTATTGATAGAGAAAGAAAGTAAAAAATGTGTGACGTGGGATAGCCACATATACACATACAAACTTTACATGAGCAATACTCATCTGTTTGGGAGGAGCGAATGGTGTTAATCTTCCATGGAGGTTACATTCTCTCCCCAGCTGGTTAATCTTGAATCATCAACCTGTTTCTAACTACCTTAATATAAAAACAACCTGAAGAATTTTTATGTGGCATGGTTTATAGTAGAAGACGGCCTCCCCGTTGTTAATACGGTCACAGTGAAGATGAAGTCTCTTCTGTATTTCTACATTCTTTTTCTAATACCTTCGTTGGTGCATTGTAGTTACACATCACATGAGCACACAGCAGATTGGTGTGATTCCCCTAGGCCCCGCCTGCCTCCAGCTCCCCATGCCTGAGGGCGAGAGCCTGGGCTCAGCAGAGTTTGAACTCTTCCGTCATCAAGTCTTCCTTATATTTCTATATTCTTGAGGCACATTTTAGAATTTGACAAGTCTATAAGGATCTCCACAAAGGGCCACTGGTGTGTGTGTGTGTGTGTGTGTGTGTGTGTGTGTGTGAGTGTAGTGTGAGTATGGTGTATGTGTGAGTGTGGTGTGTGTGAGTGTAATGTGTGTGAGTATAATGTGGGTGTGGTGTGTGTTATATGAGTATGGTGTGGTGTGACTGTGATATAAGTGTAGTGTGTGTGGTATGGTGTGTGTATGAGTGTGGTATGAGTGTGTGGGTGTATGTGTGGTGTGTGAGTATGGTGTGTTTGTGTGTGAGTGGTGTGTATGTGAATGGTGTGTGTGGTATGAGTAGTGTGTATGTGTGTGTGGTGTGTTTGTGTGAGTGGTGTGTGGTGTGAGTGTGTGTGTGTGGTATGAGTGTGTGTGTGGTGTGTATGTGAGTGGTATGTGTGTGGGGGGTAAGTGGCCCCACTTACTCATACCCCTATGAGTGTGGTATGTATATGAGTGTGTGTGAGTGTGGTGTATATGAGTGTGAGCAGTGTGTTTGTGTGTGTGGTGTGTGTGTGAGTGTGAGTGTGTGTGGTGTGTATGTGAGTGATAAGTGTGTGGGGGGTAAGTGGCCCCACTTACTCATACCCCTATGAGTGTGGTATGTATATGAGTGTGTGTGAGTGTGGTGTATATGAGTGTGAGCAGTGTGTTTGTGTGTGTGTGGTGTGTGTGTGAGTGTGAGTGTGTGTGGTGTGTATGTGAGTGGTATGTGTGTGTGTGGTGTTTGTGTGAGTGGTGTGTGGTGTGAGTGTGGTGTGTGTGTGGTGTGTATGTGGTGTGTGTGTGGTGTGTATGTGAGTGGTGTGTGAGTGTGTGGTGTTTGTGTGAGTGGTTTGTTTGTGTGAGTGGTGTGTGGTGTGTGTGTGGTGTGTGTGTGGTGTGTATGTGAGTGGTGTGTGAGTGTGTGGTGTGTGACAGGCAGCTCTGGCTCAGACAACCTGCAGAACCTCCTTGTTAAGCACACGGGAGCGGTCGCCCTGGGGAGGGACCCCCACACCACCAACTCCTTGAGGACAGGTCATTTGTGGCCCACTTTGGTCCCCTCCCACTTCCCGACCGGCCCTGGACGGGTGGCAGAGACCAGGCAGAAGCCAGACCTGTCCTTGGGTGCGACGTCTGTCCACACTGAGCTCTAAGCCTTGGCTGTCCTTTGTCCCCACGGCCCCGGTCACGGTCACGCGTGGCTCCACGACTAGAGTGAAGTCACACACCTGGCATGGCCTGGGTCCATCCCCAATGCGGGCTCTTGGTGCAACCAAGAGACCCAGTGAGCACAGGGGCTGCCATTCCTGCGCACCATCATGGCCTCGCCAAGCAGTAGGGCTCTTTCAGTTCCACCGATGTCTTGGGGCCACCTGGCGTAGGTAGCTGTACGACTTGTGACTACACAGCCAGAGCTGCTGGAGTTGTGCTGGCAGCATGATGCTTGACTTTGCTTTCATGCCCAGGTGCTGTCTGCAGTTCTGTTTTTCTTGCCAAATGCTGTGACACGGCTCTTGGGACCCTGATACTGGTCCCTGCTGCACCAAAGGTAAGTGGGGGAGGAGAGAGCAGAAACCCTGACCCAGCCCCTAAGAACTCCCCAGCGATGCAGCCCCTGGGGTGAAGGAAGGAGGAGGAGGGAAGAGGAAGTCAGGTGTGTGGGCGCTTGAGTGAACAGGCACACGTCTCAGAAGTAGAGAGGACACCTAGGGGCACAGGTGGCCACTAGTTCCCAGAGTGGATGCCCCGGTGCCCTGTGCCTCCTTCCCTCTGTCTCCACCTCTGCTACTAAATTACAGTTTTTATGCAGATACTCAATTTGATACATTTCTAAAAATATGTCAACAAAGACTTTCTGCTTTCATTTGTAAGCAGAAAGCCTCTCCTTAAGTAAATCCTTATGTTTTAATCAGTTTTAGTCAGAGTAAATCCTTTTATTTTCATCATTTTTAGTCAGACAAGTCTTAATGAAGATACACGCTTTTTTTTTTTTTTGTACTAGGTATTGAACCCAGAGTCCTTCTACCTGTGAACTACAACCCAGCCCTTTTCTCTTTTTAATTTTTGAAACAGGATCTCATTAAGTTGCTGAGAGTCTCTCACTAAATTGCAGAGGTTGGCCTCAAACCTGCCATCATCATGTCTCAGCATCTCAAGTTCTGGGACTACGGGTGAGTACCAACATATCCAGCTAGGTACATACTTTTCTTAGTCAAAAACCTTTGAAGGGGTTTCTTCTCTTTTGCTTCTGTTCATAGCCACATTGGGAAAAAAAAAAAAAAAGCTAAGTGGAGAATCCTCACAGTTCTCCAGCTTGCTGTTGAATGCTGGAACTTTCCCATCTCTTATGGGAGTTCATCTCTTCCTTTATTAATCACAGGAGTATCATGGGAAAGCCAGATAAATGCTGGCTACTCCTTATGTCTTAGAGAAGTTCCCTCTGTGGATAAAAGAGGGGGAGCAGTTTTGCTTTATCATCTAGTCTATAGAAAAAAAGCAAAAACAAAATGTGTGTGTGTGGGGGGTACACATGATGGCATGGAATCCAGAACTTCATTCTGGGTGATCCCAATTTGTTGATTCCTATGCAGTATATGGAAAAAGATAGGATCACTGGAAATGCTACAAAAAGTTTTGGAGATAAAATGTTAACTCAGGCCTCGACACCTACCACACATGGACTTTTGAAAAGCTGCATTACATTATGTTACAATTAAAAAGAAAACATCAAAACATGTTGCCACATGCACATATAAAGCCACGGGCCACGTCTCACGTTGTCTGCTTCCAGTTAAGTGCAGATGTGAAGTGCTGATAGACATTATTGCCAAGGTACTGGGTGTTTCATACTTTACTTTATATCACAATTTGCTTAATCAGTTCAGACATATTTTAATAAATTTGATCTTAATCCAATCAGGCAGAAATATTCCGAAAATTGTACGTAATTGTTATTATAATATCTCAGTCCTCTCAAGGAAAATGTACTTGATGGTGTCTTTTTGCAACTAGGAATTTGGAGTTTGGTTTTTAGAGAATATGTGAAAAGTCCATAAGCATCATAAGACGAGATTCTTATTCTATTTGAATAATTTGTTTTTTGACTGGGAATTGAACTCAGGAACATTCCACCTCTGAGCTTCATCACCAGCCCCTGTTTGTTTGTTTTTACTTTCAGTTTTGTCAATTTGCTGCCGTTGGCCTCGAACCTGTGATCCTCCTCTCTCAGCCTCCCAAGTGCTAAGATTACAGGTGAGTGCCACCACGCCCAGCTACTTGAAGATATTTTTACTCCTTTAATGTCCCAAAAAGAATTTGGGGAAAAGACAAGAAAGGCCCTGTTGTTAATGTGATTTACATCAAAACCTGTCCGCGTCTGATGTGAAGAGGTGGCTCACAGCAAAGCAGGCCAGCTGCTGGCCACATGCTGTTCCAGAGACACTTGCTGTTCCAGATGGGAGTTCCCAGAAAAAACATCTTCCTTCGGGTCAGTCCAAGGTCAAAGACCGATTTCTCTGAGGCTTTGTAGCCAGTTAGAACTCAGAAATAAAGGCACATAAATGAAACAGGTAAGCATCCACCCACACTGATGAATACTTCATAGTACTTCATGGTAAGCGCTCAGTAAAAAGAAATGAAATAAAATGCCAAGGACACATAGCCGATTTAAACCAAAAGGGAAAATATACTTAATTAAAGCATGTGTTAGCACTCAGTTACTTAGGCTACACTATCCAAGTAACAGCTCCATGTTACTATTCACAGCTTAACTAAAAATTGGATGCCATTAAAAATTAGTTCCTCAGGTGCACTAGACACATTTCAAGTGACTTGTAGTGACGCGTGACTACCAGAAAGTAAAAATGTAGAATATTTTCAACATCAAAAAAATATCTATTTGACCAGGTATGGTGGTGCATGCCTGTAATCCCAATACTTGGGAGGCTGAGACAGGAGGATTTCAGGTTTAAGAACAGTCTCAGCAATTTAGTAAGACCCTGTTTCAAAAATAAAAATATAAAATAAAATAGGGCTGAGGGTGTGGCTTAGAGGCAGAATGCCGCTGAGGTTTATTTCCCAGTACCCTTCCCCCGAAATTTACTTGATAGGCCTGCTCTAAACAATTGCCCACAAGACAGCCAAGGGCATACAGCATGGATCCAAAATTTCTGATGGAGGGAACAGATACACCAAGTAGAGAAAAAAACCCGTGCTGTACGGAAAAGCTAATCCATATAAAATGCCAACACAAGAAAAGAAAACATACATTTCTGCAGAGACACATAGGATCTCTAGAGATTCCTTTTTGAGGATCCAATCCTCATGGAAAAATCACTAAATCATCTCAATCCATCTGCTTTTGTGCACGTATGTTGTAAAAGTCATCTTTTTAAATCTTAGGTTAATCAGACACCATTTGGTGGTTGTCATTTTTAGTGCTCCATACAGACTTAAAGTCAACACATTGCAGGGGAAAATGATCTTCTATGATTCCTGGTGACAGGCGAAAGCCCATGGGACATAAAAATTTATGGCAGAAGCAGTAATTCAAATTTGGTTTTTTACATCTTTCTTTCGGTGAGGAGATAACAGGTCTCATCGCTTGCAGGGTTTTTTATGACTTACGATGACAACCTACCTTAGTGGCTCTATGCACCATTAAATTTTATCTTCCGCATATTCCCCACATGAAACCTAAATCTCTATTAAGCCCCAGCAATAGAATGCAGTAAATTTCTCCAGAGTAGTGATCACCATTACATCTCTGTAGAAAATATCATTTTTTCCACATATGAAAATGGTTAAACTAAAAATTTAATGACTGAATCTAGAAAGCTCCTTTAGGCCATAGAAAATGAGTTTAATCTGTGAGTGTGATTTATAACCAGCAGGGCACCCAATGTCCTCCTGCAGCCTCAGCTGCAGCACTGCCTCTGTCCTATGGGCGGCATTTGCTACTTTAGTCATTCTCTCTGAGCTTCAGGAATGTGTACATCCACCAGCTATCAAGATTATTGACCTGTGACTGAAAAATGGCTTAGAAGTAATGTTTTTCTGTGCTTAGAATTAAAGCTTTCTATCTCATCCTGGAGATAATGTAAAGCACAGAGGGGAAGGGCGAAAAGATGAAGACAATGAATTAAACAAGACAGCTACTTAAATGAATTCACTTACACAGAATGAGCCCCTGTCCTGGGAACGACAGCCACGTGACATGTGGTGTATGTAAGTGACAACGTGAGTTTTCAGTGGAAGAACCCATGCTATGCGTGTCCTCAAGGAATCTGGAACATTATTGCTGCATAGGAAATGCTGATGGGAGGTAAGGTACTCGTGCATCCCTTGGACAATCTGTATTCCCTGAGGAATGGGTGAGGCTTACTTCAATGGCACATTCCAGTCACCTTATGACCAATCAAGATTTATGCAACGTCTTAGCCACTTAGACATATATTTAAATGGTCATGTGATTAAGTACACCAGAAATGAGTGAACCTGTTGAAGAAGGATATTGTTGGCACATCAAATGCCAATAGATGTTAAAATGGGCTATTTTGACACATCCATAGTAGAGATATTCCAATATTATCACCAAGAATTTCCCTCATTGAGGATCATAAATACGGCATCAAGAGGTATGCCAATTATTTCACTAAGAAGTCAGGTGTGGTGGTCCAGGCCTATAATCCCAGGACTTGGGAGACTGAGACAGGAGGATTGTGGTTGATGCTAGGCTCAGCAATTCAGTGAGGTCCTCGGCAACTTAGTGAGACCCTGTTTCAAAATAAAAACAAAAACAAAATAGTGCTGGGGGTGTAGCTCAGAGGTAGAATGTCCCTGGGTTCAATCCCCAGTACACACACACACACACACACACACACACACACACACACACACAAATATCACCACTAGGAATTTCCCTCATTAATAGCCACAAATTTCAAAAGTTAAAGCTCACATGTTTTAGTAAATAAAGGTCATGTCATGTACCTATTCCCTGTATGTTACCTATTGCTATGAAACAAATTAGTACCTAAAACTTAATACCCTAAAATACCTATTGTTCCTACTTTCTGTGGGACAAGAAAGAGGGTACAGCTTAGCGGGGGCCTCTGTCATCGAGGCCTCTGTGATAGGGAGTTCCACGGAGGCAGACTCAGCTTCCTACCTCTCCCTGTGGTCACAGGCTGTTGGATAGAGCATCAATTCCTTGCTGGATTTTGGTTAGAGGCCACCCTTTGCTCCATACCAGCCAGACCTCCCCCAAAGAGTGAGAAAAGGAAAAGAGAAAGGAAGGGAACAGCAACAGGATATAAGCCTGGCAACCTCATCTCAGAAGCAACCTCCCATCTCTGTTATATTTATTAAAGTAAGCCACAGGGTCCAGTCCACACTTACGGGATCTAGAATATAATTAAGAGTACTGAATGATCAAATTGGAGTAGGCAGCATTGCCCTCTTCTTACAATTTTGTGAAAGAAATATAGCAAGAAGTCAGGAGCGGTGGTACACGCCTGTAATCCCAGTACGTGGGAGGCTGAGACAGGAGGATCACTGGTTCAAGGCCAGCCTCAGCAACTGAGTGAAACTCTGTTTCAAAATAAAAGATAAAACAGGGTTTTACTTCATTCAGAGGTAGAATGCCCCAGGGCCCAATCCCTGGTGCCAGTAAGTAAGTAAGTAAATAAGTAATAAATGTATGTATGTGTGTATGTATGAACACCAAGAGCTGTGTGCATATATATTTGTATCACATTGAACCTCTCTGTAATGCATAATTGCATGCACTAGTAAAAGTATTTTAAAAATTTTAACTGGGCATGGTGGCACACACCTGTAATCCCAGTACTTGGGAGGCTGAGACAGGAGGATCGCAGGTTCGAAACCAGCCTCAGAAGCTAGTGAGGCCCTCTACTACTTAGTGAGACCCTGTTTTAAAATAAAATAGGGCTGGGGTTGTATCTCAAAGGTGGAATGACCTTGGGTTTAATACCCAGCACCACACACACATAAAAAAAATTCCAGAAGGAAAGTTATAATTGGAATGTGTTAATGAAACTAAGATTTTTTTACTTTTAAATCACACTTGAAAATAAAACTTTTTAAACACACCTAAACTTTACTAGATTGTATTTTCACTTGCATTTTATATAGGCATGTATGTGTGTGCGTGTATAGGCCTATACACACATATACATTTTTATAGGATGTGGTGTGATATTTCAATACATGTACACAGTATGTATCAATCAAATCAGGGTGATTAGCCTTTCCAACTGTATCCCATAAATATATACAAAAATAATTTTTAAAATATAAAAGAAGTTTGAATGGCTCCAACAGTCTAAGGGTAGAAGTAGACACATGTAAGCAGCCACAGCAGTGCTACCAACTTATATCAGGAATAAAGAAGAAAGCATATTGGGAGGCTGAGATGGGAGGATTGCAGGTTTGAGGCTAGCCTAAGCAACCTAGCAAGACCCTTGAACATAAAAATGGCTTGGGATGTGGCTCAGAGATAGAATACCCCTGGGTTCAATCCCCAGTACCAAAGAAAAAGAAGAAGAGGAGGAGGAGGAGGAGGAGGAGGAGGAAGAGAAATTGTATATAAACATATCTCTGTGAATCTCATTATCATGTGAGGGGAGTGGGGAAAAGAAGGAAAGGGGAGATTTGGTGAGGGAAACAAATCAAATAATGTTTTGTATTTATATAAATGTATTCCTATGAATCTCATTATCATGTACAATTATAATGCACCAATAAAAATTAGTAGAAGAAGAAAGCAAAGGCTGGGGAGGGGGAGGTCATGGGCTCAGTTCTGTTTAGTTTCAGGTCTCTGTGTGGCAACCAGGGTCAGGCAGAGGATGCTAGAAGTCATCATGCAGGGTGCACACAGGTTTAGGCCCAACACACAGACATGAAAGCCACTAGCACACAAAGGGTGGTCTTGGGAGTATGTGCACAGGAAGAAGATATGAAGGCAAAGAAGAAGACAAAACAAAGGACTCATGCAGGGACAAGGGAAAGAGAGATGAAGCAGAAAAGGTAGAGCCTCACCATAATAATATGAAACAAAAAGACTGTCGTCTGACAGTGGGGCAATATTTATGAATATATAATGAATTCAAAAAATTTAACACTAAAAAAGCAAATAATTCAATCAAAAAACTGAGAAACAACTGAATAGATACTCTCAGAAGAAAAAATACAATCAGCTAGTAAATACATTAAAAAAATGTTCAATATCATTAGCAATCAGGGAAATACAAATCAAGGCTACACTGAGATTCCATCTAATTCCAGTTAGAATAACAAGCAAGAATGTAAACAATAACAAATGCTGGCAAGGATATGGGTAAATAAGAACTCTTATACACTGTTGGTGGGATTGTAAATTAGTACAACCACTATGGAGATCAGTATGGAGGTTCCTGGAAAGACTAGGAATGAAATCACCATACAACCAAGCTACAGCAGGCACTCCTTGATATTTTTCTAATAGAATTAAAGTTAGGATACTATACCAATAAATGTTTATAGCAGCACAATTCTCAATAGCCAAATTATAGAACCAATTTAGGTGTCTATCAACAGATGGATGGATAAAGAAAATGCAGCACATATGCACAATGGACTTTTATTCAACCACAAAAAAGCAACAAAATCATGTCATTTTCATGGAAAATGGATGGAACTTGAGATCTACTATGCTGAGATCAGCCAGCCCCATAAAGTCAAGGGCCATATGTTTTGTCTCCTATATGAAAGCTAGAGAAAAAATAGCCAACATAACAGACTTTAAATAATGTGGAGGGAGACCTATAGACTAGTGGAAGAGGATTGGGAGAGGGATTTGAAAGGAGAAAAGAGGTGTGAGAAAGCAAACAGTTCAAATAATACAATGGCAATATATGAAAGTAGTACTTTCAATTTCACTAATATGTGCAAGGAGGGAGGAGGGGAGAGTGAGGTAGGATGCAGAAACAATACACCAAGAACTGTGTGCATGTATATCTGTATCACATTGAATTTCCCTATGATGCATAATTGAAATATATTAATAAAAGTATTTTTAAAAAATACAAAAAACAGAAGTAAAGAAAGAGGAAAATAGGAAAAAAAGTTTCCATTCAGTTTTTAAAATATTACAAAGGAGTAAAGTTAGGCTTTAAAGAATGAACTGTGTCCATTTGACTTGATAACCAAGCAGTGACTAGAGACCACTAAGTGGGCTGGGGTCCAGAGGCAATCTCATGCTGTGTGCACACATGTTCATATCACATTGAACCTCACTATGATGTATATTGCAATGCAACAATAAAAGTAGGTAACACTAAGAAGTTTAAAAATAAAACATTTAGAAAATGTTTGGTGGAAAACTTTGTCTCTCTCAATAACTTCAAGTAAGTCCCATACCACTTCTTGTGCCCTCGAGTGAGCCTTGGTCTTAGGTACGTGTTTCAGTCAGCATCCTCACTGCTGTGATCCCAAACCCCTGACACTTAGAAAGCTTAGAGGAAGGAAGATGTGTTTGCTCATGGTTCTGGAAATTTCAGTCCAAATGCACAGCCCCTTGGTGCTGACTGCCAAGCAGGAGCCTGAGCTCCAGGTCCTCATGGCATGATGGTGAAGGCAGAGAGAGCAAGGGGAGGGGAGAGAGATACACATCTATAGTCCCTAAGGCCACACCCCCAGGGACTTACCCCCAGCCCTGCCCTGCCCTCAGAGGCCACACCCCTGGGAGCCACCTCTGAGGAGCAATGGCTGCCTGGAGAGCATGAGGTCCCAGGGACATATGACTCTCAGACCACGACAGTGTGCACACACAATTTACTTCTTTCTCACCATTCACCGGGATCGCCTTGGATCAGATGTCCTCATGTTCTCTAGTTTCCATCCTCCACCTGCTCTTTGTCTCTGAGGAGAGGGACAGCCACTTCTTGCAATTTCCACTCTGAAGACAGCGCACCTGCTGGTGTGCCCAGAATACAAAGCAATCGCTCAATCAGCGATAGAGACTAAGAGAGGGAATGCAGTATGCTTTGCACTTTGCTAAGAAACTCTAAAGTCCAACAATCCTCCTCCCAACTCTCTAACATCTAGAACTTCTTTCGTGTGCTCCTGGAGGCTAAGCCAACCAGAGGAGGAATCTATGCTGAGGTCATTGGACAGAGGCAGATGCACTACTTCCCTAAGCTCTGCTGCAGGTGACCGGGTCTTTGCATGGTATTCAGAGTCACCGTGAGGGCTGACTGCCTGCAGCAAATTGCTGCTCTGTTGCACTTTATACATGAAGAGTTGTGAGGACCACACAAAGGAAGAAATTCCAATGTGCCAAGGCTACTTTGAAGAGAATTATGATGGAAGTATTTATTAAGATTTCTGATAAACAAAATACCATGCATGGTATGGCACATCTATAAATTTGAGCTGTTTCGGGCCAATTTTCTTTATAATCCCCCATGTGTTTTCCAGCTGACCCATATCTCAAAATCATCTGCTGGGTATTACTCACATGGTCAGAACATTCTCCTGGGATGGCAGGGGGGAAACAAATCGGTTTTCTTGAGGTAACGTCAGTATGTGTGAAATTGACCCTAACCAAAGGACTGTCAGATATACATCACTGGATAATCATTGGCCAATTTCGTTTTTACAGTAAGCTGGGGTGAAAAGGACTAGTGCATTCATAACTGCCACCAAGAAATACTAAAAACTATCTGAAAAGACAATGCTGATACTAAGTTTAATTTCTTGAATTTTGAGCTCTAAGACTGTTGAGTTGTAGACACCATGGAAATCAATGAGTCCAAATTTTATGGGTAAAGAAACACCAACTAAGCATCTAATTGATAACACTAGAGATGATGATGAAGGACTGAACAAGACCATCAGTATCTCTTTCTATAACTTCTGAATACAGTTCTTTTTGTTACCTTTGTGATCTGTACTAAATAGTTATATCTTCTTTCTTCATTGTCTTATAGGTCATACCCTCTAGGCAGTGCCAATTTTAAAAATAAGGAATTAAATCAGTTCAAATAATTTAGGCTTTATTCCTATCCACTGACATTTTTCTCTTGTAATATTTAGGTAAGAGTCAATTAGGGATTTGATTCATACAGATAAAGTTTCAGTGTCTTACTTTACTTTTTCTTGGTGAGCATAGACATTATAGGAAAGAAAAGATGGACATACTTTCCCTTTATTCACATAAGACAGTTCAGGCTTACTACATGCAAGTGACGTTTTTTTGGACAACCACTTAACAAACTAAGTGCTCACTGAAAAAAGTTATTAGCGTCTCATGATTACTGTGGGTGTTCTCTCCCTTGTTTGAGCCGTGTACATCAATCCAAGTGCATCTCCATTCTTGCTAACTGTTTATGAGCAAACCAGAGAAGCAGAAGTCAGCAATAGCTGGTGGTTCCTTTATATGCTGGGGTCGTCAGGGTTCCCGCTATTGAAGGGAGCTAGGTTTGAAACCCAATAGAGGGAATTAAGTGTGCTTTGCACTTTGCTAAGAAACTCTGAAGTCCAACAATCCTCCTCCAAACTCTCTAACATTTAGAACTTCTTTCATGTGCTCCTGGAGGTTAAGAAAGGTTTCAAGCCAACCCAACATGCAAAGATAAGGGCACCCATGCCAGCGCTGCCTGTGGCACTGATCCAGCTGTCCAGGTCAGTAGCTGCTCCCCCGATAGTCCCTCAGATCAGAGTACTCTCAGGAGCACGATGACATGTCTGGGAGCCTCATTCCCGCCACCATCCCCACCCCAGAGCCACAACTTCATTGTTAAAGAAATAAACTTCAGCCAGGCGTGGTAGTGCACACATGTGATCCCAGTACTTGAGAGGCTGAGACAGAAGAATTGCAGGTTCAAGGAAAGCATGTAGTAACTTAAAAAAAAAAAAACTGTAAAAAAGCTCAGAGGTAGAATGTCCCTGGGTTCAATTTCCAGTACAATAAATAAATAAACAAACAAACAAAAACCTTCTACTTGACTACTTGCTTCTGAGAAGATCCAGAAAATTGTTTAACTTCACTGAGAAAGCTGCAACTTAAGATAGCTATAAAAGCCAGACTTCTATGTAGAGTCCAGCTGATCTGTGGGTAAAATATCTTTTCCCACATTCTCTCAACCTGTGAGGGAAAAAAAAAGGGCAGGAATCCACATCTTCTAGAATAATCCAAGAAAGCAACCTGAAAAAGCACTTATGAATTGCACTGCATTCACAGCACATTGCATTGACAATGTCTGCTCAACTCTTTGGGATGCCCCTTCATTTGGCCAGTGGACAGCCTCCACTGGGGAGGCATGAGAGATGTATGAAGTCCACACCACCAAAGACACTGGCAAGTCACTCCTGCCACTGCAATGCTACCTGACACACCCAGAGACTGTGCCAGCCAACCGCGTGCCGTCGCTTGTGAAAACCCATCTATATTCAAATAGTAAGCTTCAACATAAGTTCTGCTTGTTTTCAACTAGACATCTTTGAAATCTACAGGCTCACACATGAATGCGTGACTCTGGGCTTTGCCATCCACTCAGTGCAAACCCCATAGGAAGCCCGATGCTCTCGGAGTCTAGAGTCGCTGGGCTCTGGTAGCTTGGGGGACTGGTCTTTAACAGCATTCTGGCTCAGCTTGGTATTCTCTGTGGCTGCCTTTCACTGATAGACAAGGCACTGGGGGTGATTTTAACATCTTAAATTCTGGTGCCCACCCACTCCACTAAATGTCTGCTTTCTTCTTAGCCCATCGACAGAGCTGTAAGAAGTCTAACCACAGGAGAAATGTTAATTTTTCAGCAATGGATGAGATGGCCATCTGTCTTGGTTACTGCCATAATCCTCCATTTACAGCTGACATGTTTATTCTTGGCAATTTAAACTGTAGCCCAGAAAGCTATGAAGGGAGGCTGGTTATAAATGTTAGATTTGATTGGAGATGACATTTCAAAGTAAACATGCCAAAGCGCACCAGAGCGTTCCCATGGTCATCGACTGTGTGGCGCTCAGTTGCACACAGGCCCACAGACACACCAACACGTCGAGGACATTCTCTTTTGCAATGGCACTACACCACACTCGGGCACACAAACACACAGAGACAGGTAGACAACTGCTCTGTGATCTGGGAAGAGGAAAGAAAGGGGAGCGAGGGCCTCAAAGCAAACAGTGGCAGGGAGGCAGGAGGCCTCGCCTTCCACATCGTGAAGGGGACGTGTGCAGACAGACAGGGAGCTACGAGCCCCAGAGATCACAGGGAGGTCCCCATTACACTTCACTGAAGTCTTTGATGAAGGAATATATGGATGAGAATAATAATGATAAAGAAAGGAACCATTTTGTAAAATGAATAGGAGACACAAAAAAAGAAATATAAGCCAGATTGGGCTCATTGCCCAGAAAAGCAAGCAAACAAAGACAAAAACTGGAGAAAAAAAATTAAGGAAAATAGGGTTATTTAAAAGGCATAGTTAGCAAACATAGTAAGGGGGAGAAAAAGGAAAGCAGTGTGGCCAAGTATGTTTAGAAAGTGGGACAATTAGGGGGAAATAAAGAAAAAAAGAGAAGAGTGAGCAGAACCCCCAAAACCCACCTCCTCTTCACAGTGCTCTGCCATCAGAAAGCAGCCTGCTTCACACAGCAAATGTCACTCAGACGAGGGACAAACCATGCTGGAAATACGGAGCTGAAACTCTGAGCTGGGTGTAGTGTGCACACCTGTCATCCCAGTAGTTGGGAAGCTGAGGCAGGAGGATTAAAAGTTTGAGGTCAGCCTCAACAACTTAGTAAGACTCTCAGCCACTTAGCAAGATCCTGTTTAAATAAATAAGTAAATAAATAAATAAATAAATAAATGGCTGATGGTGCATCTCACAGGTAAAGGGCCCTGGGTTCAATCCCCAGCACCAAAAATAAAAAATAAGAATCTTTCCACTCCAGACCTGTTTCTGTCTCTGCTTTTCCTGGGGTGCTAGAGGGACACGCAGCTTGGGTTTAAAGCATCAGAAGATATAGTTTCTCCACTTATCCTTTTACTGTATGTGAATCGTGTGTGTGTGTGTGTGTGTGTGTGTGTGTGTGTGTGTGTGTGTTGATGTGATTATTAGAAAACATAACAATGGGAGAGGAATGTTAGTTGCTAACTCATTAATGTTTCTAAATAATTCCAGACCTTGCAGCGGGATGACCTTAGGCTATTTCTGCTGTTTGTCTCCAGACAGTAAGCACCACCACTTTTGTGACAACTGCTACTAGTAACCCTCCACAAAGTATCAGCAAAGCGCTCTACACAACCCAGGCACCATGGTTTGAAGACAAGCTGTGTCCTAGTATTTTATTATGGTCCCCCTGTCTGGTACTTGACATTAAATGTAATGTTCAGAGGTAATAACTTGGTTGAGCCCAGTTAGGACTGGGTCATATGCAGGTGAGAAATCTGTCACTGTAGCTGAGCCCAGAGGAGGTTCAGCTTGAGATGCAAACCAGAAATTTAAATCAAATAAAAGCAAGCATTGCCTTCATTGTGAATAAAGAGATGACTTTCAAATGAGTTTGCTCCCCTCCCATCCTACCTCCCATCTCTATCACTTCCTGGGACATCATCCTCTCTCAACTGTGAAATCTTTCCTTTTTATCATATTTCTCCAATTTGCCTTTATTTTTTGACTTGACCAAATAAAGCACCAGTCATTATCCTGGATCTGGAAGTTTCCCCCAGGACAGTTAAATGGAGATAATATTATAAGAAAACCAATTGCCAAATGGCTCATTTAGACTGTGTGGCTATAAGCATGGACTGATGGACGGGTGAAATGTTCAACTGCTATAACCAGGAAGAATTTCTGATAATGTTACACATTAAAGTCTATGTTTTTGAATAATGAAGTAATTTTTTCTACCCAGAGTCAGATACTAACTTACTCCTCCTGTATAAAAGAGCAGAGTATAAATTCGACTCACCTCAGGGTGGGCCAGGTTTTCCAGGCACTCAGATCAGGAAGCAAGCATGGACATGTATCACTATCAACATTGGGATCCTCTGATACCTTATCTTACCTAACAAGTCAGCCTGAAGTGGTTTTGTGGATGCCACAGGAGATAAGAGACTCCAGGTCAGAGACAAAGAATGTTATCACTCAAGGCAAAAGTGGTAGCCAATGTATCAGCACAGTTGCATGGATTCCCAAAGTCCCATGTCCCACTAGACCATGGAGAGACACATGACACCTACCTCCACACTGGGTGGCACTGCAGGAGACGCAACAGAGCTCAACAGAAAAGTGAGGGCTGCAGAGGGAAGGGTCTTTGAACTGAAAGACAGAACAACAAAAATGATCCAATATGTGCACATGTGTTTCCATCACACTAAACCTCAACATGATGTATGGTTACAATGCACCAATGAAAGTATATTTTTAAAAAAGAAGAGAAAGAAAGCAGACAAAGAATAAACAGAGCCTGAGAGACCTTGGACTTATCACAGAAGATCTAACATTTTTATCATTGGTATCTTGGAAGGAGAGTGGAGAGAAAAGCTGGAAAAGTATTCAAGGAAATAACGGTTAACACTCCACGATTGGCAAAAACCATAAGCCTACATTTTCAATAATCTATCAGAACTCTAAAAAGAATAAATCCAAAGGAGTCCACCACAAGGCATAGAATAGTTTCTGAAAATGAAAGACAAAGAAAAAAAATCTTTTAAATCACATTACATGGAGGGAAAAAATAATTTCAATGAAAGTTGGCTTCTCCTCATCAGAAATCATGGATGCCAGAAGGAAATGACTTCCTACTTTTCAAGTGCTAAGAAAGAATTGCCCACTTTATGTGTCTCAGTGTATGTGTGTTTACACTCAGTGAAACCCTGTGTTTAAACACTTTAGTCATAACATGAGGTTTTTCTAATCTAATCTAATATCAGTTAATAGGGTGATTTAATTTAACAAACTTTTATTTATTACTATTATTTATTTATTTTTGTGGTGCTATGGATTGAACCCAGAGGCATTCTACTTCCAAGCTACACCCCCAGTCCTATTTTATTTATATCAATTAATTGCTGAGGCTGGTTTCAAACCTGCGATCCTCCTGTCTCAACTTCCCAAGTACTGAGATTACAGGCATGCACCACCACACCCTACTAAATCTGCAAACTTTTAAGACCACATAAAATTATGTCATTGAAATAAAGGTAAACTTGTTAGACATATTAGAAGTGCCCACAAATAAAGTTGTAATCTTAATATAGAAGTTAAATCAACTTTCATTTCTAAACATTATGGTGGTTGAAGTTG
This sequence comes from Graphiurus murinus, assembly GCA_004027655.1. NCBI lineage: Eukaryota > Metazoa > Chordata > Mammalia > Rodentia > Gliridae > Graphiurus > Graphiurus murinus. Next base: position 70,773 of record PVLC010000920.1, on the reverse strand, counting down.
AATCTTTAAGATTTGCATTTGACATATAAACATTTTGTAAACATATAAACACAATACAGTGCAAGAAAGAACACAGGCTTCAGGGAATGCAGGTCTGAGTTGAATCTCAGCTCCAGGTTAACCTTACCTATGTAATTTGGAAAGTTACATATACTCTCTAGAGTTTTTCCATCTGCTAAATATATATATATATATATACATATATATATATATATTATATATCACTAATGTTAATTCACTATACTAAGTAAATTCATTTATTTTTCCCATAACTACCCTCTGAGACATCATGTATTCCCCCATTTGAAAAAGAAAAAAACAAACAAACAAACAAGATTTGAAGCATTAAGTAAATTGTCTGGTTACATGAGTCATGTAGGCAGACCCACGGTTTGAACCTCATCTGATTCATGAGCCATAGAGATCTATTGTTTCCCTAACAGATGCTTTTATTTCTCAGATCAAATGGGATAGACTTATAAAACACCCTGTGAGTACGTGGCCCACCAGAGCCACCCCACTGATGCCATCCATATTACTGTTAACATCAACATTGTTTGCATGTGTAATATCCACAATTCTTTCCAAATGAACTGTTGCCTATACTTAACAAGTGATAATAAAGCCAGGTGTGCTGGCACACACTTGTAATCCCAGTACTTGGGAGGCTGAGACAGGAGGATCACAGGTTCACAGCCTGAGATCCTCAGCAACTTTGTGAGGCCCTCCACAACTTAGTAAGACCCTGTTTCCAAATAAAATAATAAAACAGGGCCATGGGTCTAGCTCAAAGGTAGAACACCTCTGGGTTCCATCCCTAGCACCACACACACACACACACACACACACACACACACACACACACAATCATTTCTGTAACATTTATGTGATATAATATAAATCGTCATCCCATACATGTAACTTATAACTTGTCTTGACATAAGTTTTGCTTGGCATCTCAAGGCTAGTCCTACCCGGTTTCCACTTCTCCTTTGATTCTACCTTTTTTGTGGCACCTAACATAACCATCACATTCCAGTTCAGTACAGAGATGTCTTTCTATCCATCAGACATTAAGATCCTCCTTCAAGGCTGGCACATTATCTTACTTACTATTATCTCCCCAAACCTGTGCATATCACTCTCCAGATTCATCACACAAAGATATGAGGACTGAATTGATGACCATTTTTAAGAATTTCTACTTTTCTATTGTGAGGAAGTAAAAAACATCAGCTTGGTGGGAGAATCAATGATTTCTCCCACATCTGATTAAGAAGTTAGATTTTTAAAAATATATGAAGGTAAGAAAGTAGCTTAGTGTATGGGACCCAGTGGACCTATTCATACCCTTGGGACAGCATAGAAAGGTAACCATGGAGCAGGAGTGGTGGTACACGCCTCTGATGCCAGGACTTGGGAGGTGAGACAGGAGGATCACAGGTTTGAAGCCAGCCTCAGCAACTTAGCAAGACCCTGTCTCAAAATAAAAAAAAACAAAATGGGACTTAGAGGTAGAATTACCCTGGGTTCAGCCTTCAGTACCAAAAAAAAAAAAGAAGTAAACATCCATCATAAGAAAAGAAACAACACAGTGGTCAAAAAATGCCTGGCTGCTTCCAGTCAGATTGACAGAAAGATTAGAAGCTCCTCCCCCTCCCCAGGATCACTTCATGTTTTGGTGAAAGTGGTGAGAAGTGGAACATCTCTACAGCTTTGGGATCAGAGAGGTTCAAGTATCTGGGATCTCAGCCTCAAGGCATGCAAATGACCAAGGTCACTGCTCCTGGCCAAGAAGAAGAGTGGAAGAGCCCAAAGCACCGTTCCTCCGCTGCCCCATCACTGAGGGGTCTCAGAAAGTTGAAGCCCATATTAATTATACTATACAGTTATATATTGCATGCACATAAGTAATATGCACATAAATAATATGCCCAAGGCTCCAATTCCAAAGTTAAAAACAAACATGAGAAATAAAATCCAAGAGCCAAGAATGCTTACTTTATGTGAGTGGAACTTGGATTTCAACTTTGCAGTAAATTCTTAACTCAAAAGTCAGTGATTTGGAGGCATTTTGTGATTAAGGTTCTAGTCTGACGTAACAAAGAGTATGAAATTTCTAGACCAGAAATGCCTCTGATCACGTTTCTTGGCATATACTACAGGGCATTGTGAACATCAAGAAGAGAGAACACAAATTCTGTGCATCAGACACATGCCACAAAAAACAAAGAGTGTGCTCTATTTTTACATCCTGTGGTGCAAAAAAAAAAAAAAAAAATCACTGAAACAGTTGTATGCAGTGATGTGGGCAGAAACCAATGTATTCAATCCACAAACCCAGGTAGGCTCAGCTCCAACTCAGGCTGCCCAGAGTCAACAACAGTACCCATGGTGTCACAAAGTTAGTTGTGCATGAATGATTTCATAATTCTACTTATATTAATGGTCCATTTCACCACATTTATAATGAAATGACTATACAGTCATTCCCCTCAATCTTTTTTGTAAGTTATTTTTATGTTTATTTTGATTGGCAGATAATAATTGTACATGCTTATGGGTAAAGTATGTTGCTTTGCTATATGTATATATTGTTTAATGAGCAAATCCCTCATTTCCAATATTTATCATTTCTTTGTGGTGAGAACATTCAAAATCTTCTAGTTATTTTGAAATAGACAATATATTATTGTTAATTATATTCATCTTACTGTGCAACAAAACATTGGAACTTGTTCCTACCAAATGGGAGAAAATAATTGCAAACTATGCATCTGACAAGAGATTAATATCAAGAATCTACAAAAAATTCAAACAACTCAATAGACAAAACACAAATAATCTGATTTTAAAAATAGGCCAAAGACCTGAATAGACATTTCTCAAAAGAAGATGTACAAATGACCAACAAACACATGCAAAAAATGTTCAGTATCACCATATGTATCAGCTTACTATTACTATAACAAAATCTCTGAGGAAATTTGCTCATAAACAGAAAAGGTTTACTCTATTTTTATAATAATGTAAGGATAATATATGACATTTTTACTGTATTGACTTTGGCAACAATGGTATAAGACATTGGTGGATAAAACTTCCAGCTCTTTAGCATAAATCAAAGCATAGACTTGATGGGCTGTAGTATTTGCTGGACTCCCTGGTCCATGAACAAGTGACAAGAAAAACTCTACCCATTCCCAGGGAATACTATAGGGAATTTTCTATTTTACAGGACACTGGATTAGAAAAAAAGTGGAGAAGCTCAAGGTCCAGATATAGTCATGTGTGTGCAGGGAACAAGATTTATGCTACCTCTATGCTGCAAGAGTTAAAATCTGAGAAATAACATAAAAATTAAGAAAGTTATGTTGTAAATGCCAAACTAGTCTTAAAGAGAGATGTTCTACATGCATAATACCCACAGGCCCCCACCTTAGGCGGGCTCCAAACAAACAAACAAACAAAAAATCGCATAACCAAGAACTTGAGATAATAGGATGACCTTGAAAGTGACTATAGATGAAGACCACTTTAAGTGAAAAAATGGTGCATGATGTGAGTAAGATAGAAATTGAGCCCAGAAAAAAAGTGTTAGGATTCAAGAAGCAAAAATAAGTATCATAATTATAATAGTAAAGCAAAAACAATTGTGTTCATATATCAAAATAAGTTACCATAATAAAAAAATCAATCATAACAATAGCAATGGCTTTATTTATTTATTGCAGTAATGGGGATTGAATCCATTGAATCTACCTCTGAGTAGAATACCACCAGCCCTATTTTTAATTTTTATTTTTGAAACAGGGTACAGGCCTACTCCACTGTGCCTGGTTGCATTTTTAAAAAGCAACAAGACTACTAGACAAAGATATCATGATACTAAAACTTTAAGTCACATGTATATTAAGATGTTGAAGGAAACTTCTAAAATAATTGGAAGGAGAAAGCTTATTCCAATGTAAAGGAAAGGAGGAATAATGTAATCTAATGAGCATTAAGGAGTAAAACACAAATCAAAAAAAAAGATAAGTAGGTCGATGGATGGATGGATGGATGGATGAGTAGGTAGATAGGCAGGCAGGCAGATAGATAAATTGAAAGAGAAAGGATATATGATAGAAAAATAGATAAATGATTAGATAGATAGACAGATAGATGATAAATAGACTGAACTGTTAGTAATCACAATAGATGGTTTTACAAGCAAATGCTGAATGTCATTATGAGAAAAGTAAGAGAACTATAGTTTAGAGATGTCTAATAAAATAACTGACCAACATACTTTAAATAATACCAAGATAATAAAATACAATAAATCACTGAAGAATATTCAAGATAAAGGAGATGAAAAGACATGAAAATTAAACTCAGTGCATGACCTGATGCAACACTGTGTTAGAAAACGTTGTTATAAAAGAAATTATTGAGATAAATGATAAAATTGGTATAGACACTAATGATTATATAACAACATTGTATCAATGTTAATTTTCCTAAATTTGATAATATACTTGTTCTTAAAAAGAAAAGGAAAGAAAGCCAGGCTTGGTGGCATAGACCTGTAATTCCAATACTAGGGAGGCTGAAATAGCCGGCCTCAGCAAGTAGTGAGACTTCTATCAACCTAGTGAGACCTTGTCTCAAAATAAAAATAAAATAGGGCTGGGGGTGTAGTTTGGAGGTAGAATGTTTCTGGGTTCAGTCCCCTGTACCAAAAAAAAAATAAAATAAAATAAAGGAAAAGAAGCCAGGCATGGTGACACATGCTTGTAATCACGGCATTTGGGAGGCTGAGACCAGAGGATCCGGGTTCGCGGCCAGCCTCAGCTACCTAGTGAGGCACTCCGCAACTTAGTGAGACCCTGTTTCAAAATAAAGAATAAAAAATAAGGCTGGGGGTAAAAATAATAGCTCGGAGGTAGAATACCCCTGAGTTCAATCCCCAGTACTGCAAAATAAATAAATAAATAAATAAATAAATAAATAAATAAATAAAAATAAAGGAAAAGAAACACTATTATATTATAGTATTAAGAGACATGATATATATGACCTACTATCAAAAGTATAGAAAAATATAGAGAGAGAAGGCATTGTGTATGTGTGTAAGTGTGTAAATATAGGGGATCATAAATGAATGTGATCACTGTCCTGGGGAGGGAAAAGGAAGAAGAGAAGGAACAACGAAAGAGGAGGCAAAAGAAGAGTGCAAACAGGGTTAAAACTATCTTTTTCTTCATTAAAAAAAAAAAAAAAAGATTTGAACAAAAAGTGGTAAATTCTCAGACATAACGCCGGGCGTGGTGGCGCACTCTTGTAATCCCAGCATTTGGGAGGCTGAGACCGGAGGATCCGGGTTCGCGGCCAGCCTCAGCTACCTAGTGAGGCAATCCGCAACTTAGTGAGACTCGGTTTCAAAATAAAGAATAAAAAATAGGGCTGGGGGTGTAGCTTGGAGGTAGAATGCCCTTGAGTTCAATCCCCAGTACCACAAAAAAAAAAAAAAAAAAAAATTCTCAGACATAAAATCTAGAGGATTTCTTTTATTATTTTCAGCATTTTCCATATACTAAAATTATTTGTTACTAAAAATAGATTTTCCAAAAGTATACATGAACTATTACCTTATTTCAGAAAAAGAAACTTTTAAATTAATAAGACGAAAAATTCTGTACTAATATAGACAGCTCTCAAATACATATTGTTAAATGAAAACAGGTACAGGGAACTACATATAGTCCAAGTCTATTTGGATCAGTACTTTAAAAAGACGTGTGTGAAAAAAAAAACTCATGCTCCCACTATAATGTGCGATGTCAGATACACCATATTTGCTTATACTGTTCTCAAATGTCACTGACTGTCATGTAAATATATTGAGCAGCCTTAACAAATAAAGTGTTCTTCTGCATGCCGTTGAGCATACAAAGATGTGTGTACACAACCTCTCCATCCATGGAATTTATTTAGTTAGTTTTGTGGTGCTGGGGATTGAACCTAGGGGTGTTCTACCACTGAACTATATCCCTTATCTTATTTATTTATTTATTTATTTATTTATTTATTTATTTATTTATTTAGAAACAGTCACCCTAAGGTGCTGAGGATGGCCTTGAATCCTCAATCCTCCTGTCTCAGGCTACCAATTCCTGGGATTACAGGAGTGGGCCACTGTGCCTGGCTTCCATCCATGCAGTTTATTTGCTAGTAAAACCATGAGAGAATCGACAGGTCTGAAGGGTGAGACGTGAACCAGCACTGTCTACTCTGTCCCAGTGTGCAAAGCGGGTAGAACCGGCACTGGTCAGGTGGCAGGGAAAGATGGAGGAAAGAGAGGAGGCTGCTCAGCCTGATCTGAGGCTCCCAAGTGGATAAGAACGGGCAGATAGACAAGGAAAAGCACAAGTGTCCATAAAGGGGGTCTATGTTCTCAAAAATGAAGCCTTAGGGTGCAGGAGTGTGAACCTAAGCCAGGCGGGGATCCCACACAACCTACAGTAGACAGAGAGTACTAAAATACAGCAGTAAAGAGGTGGTAGTGTCCCCACTTGAATGTTGTCCCCATATCCATAATTGTGCTGCCTCCTCTTCAGCAGGTAAGTCTTACCAACATGTTACTACCAGACATTAAAGAGGGCGGGTGACCAGCGGCACTGGAGCTCATAGATTTGTGTCATTGTGTCCAGGTCCCAAGAGAGGGCATGGCAGGCTCCAGGGATGATGTGTGTGTGTGTGTGTGTGTGTGTGTGTGTGTGTGTGTGTGTGTGTGTGGTGCTGGGAGCATTCTACTTCTGATCTACACCCCCAGCACTATTTTATTTTTAATTTGAAACAGGGTCTCACTATGTTGATGAGAGTCTCAGTACTTGCTAAGGTTGTCCTCAAACCTGTGATTCTCCTGTGTCAGCCTCCCAAGTATGCCTGTAAGGTGTGCCCCAACATGCCTGACTCCAGGGCTGACCTCGTAAGTGTCATTATTATCAGTGGTTTGAGTCAACAACTCTTTGTAGGTGTGTGTGTGTGTGTGTGTGTGTGTGTGTGTGTGTGTGTGTGTGTGTGTGTCTCCATTGTTCCTGGAGTCTGTCTAGTTTTCAATAGTACAAGTTGAAAAAAAATGCATGGTGGCGCATACCTGTAATCCCAGTACCTGAGAGGCTGAGACAGGAGGATCACAGGTTTGAGGACAATGTCAGCAACTTAGCGAGGCCCTGTTTCAAAAATATAAATAGGTGGAAATGGATAGGAATGCAGATTGGAGATAGGACATCCTTGGGTTCAATTTTCAGTACAACAACAACAAAAAAGTATGAAATCTCATCTTAAATATGTCCAAACTTTTATAAGCTGCTTTCTCTTTTAGTTTCCCAGAGCAATGTGGCCTCATGAGATCTGGTTTTTAAGACATTCTGGGCCTTGCATACCTCAGAAGTCAGAATTGAGAGAACTTGGTCCCAGAATCTGTATTTTAATGGAAGGATGCTAAACTTCAAGAATCTACTTTTAGGCTCCAAAACCCTTGGTGAGGTGCCTGGTGAAGGCCTTCAGGGAGTGGACAGCTGACCACACCTGGGCTCCTGCATTTGGGTTCGTGCTTCCCCAGGGACCTACAGGGAACTGAACACTGACTTGAGATGACATGAAGGTCCAAGATGACTTTTCATATCACCCCAGACCCCCTTTATTTAAAAGTATTCAAAGCCCTCACCCACATTTGCTGCAAAGATATTGGAATCATAGATGTATCAAATCAAAAGCAATTTCCTGAGCACACACACATGCACATAAACATTTGTACACAGACTTGTGTGACATACACGAACACATATGCACATATGCACTCACATATGCACTCCCACACCTACTCACTCACATACTCACACACACTCACACACTCATACACACTCACATATACACACTCACACACATGCTCATACACACACACTTGCACATGCATGCACACTCATGAACACTCTCACACTCACATACACACATATAAACTGTACTTTTTCTTGGGAATGGCCTGCCTTGGAAATACAGAAAAATAACAAAAACTAGTGTCGCACTTTATAAAATGTATCCAGTTTGTACCCTGAAATTCCATCCAATTCCAGTTAGGATGGCAATCATCAAGAATACAGACAATAATACATTCTACTGAGGATGTGGAGAAACAAGAACTCTTATACAGTGCTGGTAGGATTGTAATGGAGATCAGAATGGAGGTGCCTCAGAAGAATGGAACCGCCATATGACCCAGCAATAGCCCTCCTCAACATCCGTCCAAAAGAAATGAAGTTGGAATGCTACAGTGACACATGTTTTATTCAGCACAACTCACAATAGCCATGTTATGAAACAACCTAAGTGCCCATCAACAGAAGAATGGATAAAGAAAATGTGGTGGTGTATACACACAACAGAATTCTCCTCAGCCATAAAGAAGAACAAAATTATGTCATTTGCAGGAAAATGGATAGAACTAAAGAATATTCTGCTAAGTGAGATCAGCCAGTCTCAGAAAGTCAGGGGTCACATGTTTTCTCTCCTCTGTGGAAGCTAGAGAGAAAACAGGAAACAAAAGGGACTTCAGATAAATGAGGAGAGAGACCAGTAGAACAGTGGAAGGGGTGGGGGGAGGGAGGTAGGAGCGGAAAAGTGAGGTTTGCGGAAGGAAACAGTTCAAATACTGCTGTGTCCATATATGTGTCACCACCAGTCTCACTGCCATGCACAGGGAGGGAAGGAGTGTGGTGGGGTGCAGAGGGAATCACACCAGAGCTGTGTGCATGTGTGAATGCATCACTTTGAATCTCACTAAGATGTATAATTACAAGGCACCAATAAAAGTATAAAAATATGATCTAACAGTAAAAAACTAAATAAAATGTATCAAGTTACTTGTATAGAAAAATGAAGGCAACTGAGCCTGTCACAGTTACCAGAATTCAAGAGAAGATTTGACAAAGGAAACAGTTCAAATAATGCTATGTTAATATATATGAAATTATCGATACCAATTTCATTACTGTGTAGAGGGAGGGGTCAGCAGCACTCCAAGTGCTGTGTGCGAGTATGTTCCTATCACTCTGAATCTCATTAGGATGGATAACTACAATGCTCCAATAAAACTTAAAAAAGAAATTCAAGCTTGGCGTTTGTTGAAACCTTAAGAGATTAAGGCTATGCAACTTGCCATCACTGATTAAAGATAAATAATTCAATCACATTCCAATGCCTGTCTCGAGTCTTGCAGCAAGGCCAGTGAAGGGAGTCAGGAGGCCCTCCAGTGCAAAGCAGACAAACAGCAAACCAAGGACCCAGGAGCAAAGCCAATGCCAGTAAAGTGAAAAACAGGCCCCTTTTGCTGAGACCACCATGACCCAAAAAAGGAACTGCCCTTCAAGAGAGTTACAGGCCTGCAAACAGGGTTGAAGGTAAGGAGAGAACAGGAGACTCCACCAAGGTTTATTAAGCAGAGGGCACGGGCCTCCTGAGTAGCTTCTCAGTTGTTCCGATTGAGTCCCGTGGAAGGTGCCCCTTCCTGCCACAGAGGAGGAGGGGACCACAGAGGAGGAGGGGACCAGGTATGGGGGCCACTGAAACTTGGAAACCTACCAGGCAACTCTCAAACCCTCCTGGAACCTGTTCCCTTCTCTACTCCCTGGGAACAATGCTGCAGCTGGAGGTGTCAGAATAAGATGGAGCCTAATTAAGCAGATCCCAATCTGTTCCTGCCTGGGGTCACCAGCAGGCCACTTCTAACCTTTCTGTGAAATGAGGCTAGGGAGCTGGGGAGGGGGCAGAGGGAGGGCAAGAACTGAACACTTCAAACAACCCTCCTCAGCTCTGTCTAGTTCTCAATTAACACATTAATTAGGAAACCACTGGAATTTTAGATCCTCAGTCTCCCTCTACTTAAGAATTCCTGGAGGCTGACACCAGCCCTGGAAGATGGAAATCTGCTGAGCCCTGCCTCAGCAGCTGCATCCCAACGGGCCAACCCACAGGTGCCCAAGATTTATATCAACAGGGCATTGTGTATTCAGAAGGAGATTGGTATGTTTGATCTTAGCCATTATTGATTTATCTGTTCCACCATAACATTCATTACATGAGAGAAGTAAATGTTGATAGTTCCCTTTCTATCCACAGGTAACATGGCCACCCATCACCAGGGTGGGACTTCCCAGACGAAAACCATTTTTTTTTCTGCCACACCATTACCTGGGATGACTTATGACTCCCAAGCACAAAACTACTGTTAATTTCCTTGGCTTTTCTTTGTGGATCTGCCTTGCGGTTCAAAGGAGAAAACTCTGAAGAAAGGAAGTGACCCAGGGACGGTTTCCCAGGACGTTTCATGCATGACTCTAACATCTAATTACAACCTATACTGACCCACACCAAGGTTTCTTTTAAGCCAGCCCTCGTTTCTCGTTTATTTAAGGCCTGGGATCTGCAGATACTGGATAATTTTAAAAACCAGAGACTTTTTACAACAGCCCCAGGCTTAAAGTAATTGAATTGTGACTGAATTGTGTCGATGAGTCAGTCAGCTGGAGACTTTTTTTTTTTTTTTTTTTTTTTATCAAGCTGAGATGTTTTGGTGAGTCACTGCCATTTTCCATGAAATACACAAATCAGGGGCCATTGGTGATTTAAAATACAACAGCTGTGTCTTGACCCAGCCCCAGTGTCCTGCCTGTAGGTCATCCAGGAACACCTGCCATTGGGGCTATCTGGTCTACTACCTAATTACAAACTGTGGGAGGAGAATGATGGGGATGAGGCATACCCGCAGGACCTCACTTGGCCGCATTGGTAGAACCTTCCACATGGGTAGAACTTGGCTTTCCCCAAGTGCTCTTCATGTAGGTGTTGCAGGAGGCTATGTCCACGTCCACGTCCACGGAGAACAAGAAACAGAGGCCAGAGCAGAAGAGCAGGTCTCTATTCCCCAGTGAGGCCCAGGGAGCAAAGATCCAGGTCTGAGCCCCAAATGATGTCATCACACAGACTATAGCCCCAGGGAGATGGGTTTGATTGAACCAATAACAGGCAGGGGACCAGTACGGGGGCTCCGGTCAGGTTTCATTTTCGCTTCCCGAGCTAGACTTCCTGTATTAGCTTCTATGTGGCCAGGACTGGGCGGCACTAACTTGCTGGGCTTAACTACCTTATCTTGTGGTCTTTGCTGCTAGGGGAGGCCCCACTTTGTTCACCTCAGAGGGGGACCTTTGAAGAAGGCTTTATTCTTCTATCTTGCCCCTAGGCTTTTAGCCAAGAGTCATCTTCAAGGGCATAGCTAAGCTCCTGCCTCATAGGGATGTGGAAACTATTAAGCAAGTAGATGAGTAAATACCCAAATAAGTCTCTTTTAAAGACTACTCCATCTATCTGCGCTGAGGTCTCCTGTGCTGAACTCAACAGCTTTAAAGCATCATTACGGTTGCCTCCATAAGTTGGTATTATCCTTTTGGTTTGTTTGGTTGGTTTTGATCCATCCCCATCAGGAGACTATAGACTCCTAAAGATAAGGTACCTGATCCAGGTGCAGTGGTACACACCTATAATCCCAGTACTTGGGAGGCTGAGACAGAAGGACTCCAGCTTTGAGGATAGCTTCAGAAACTTAGTGAGACCCCATTTCAAAATAAAATAGGGCTGGGGGTGTAGCTCAGAGATAGAATGTCCCTGGGTTTGATCCCCAGAATCACACACACACAGAGATAAGGTGTGTTATGTTATTCATCTCTGTGTACAGCACCTAAAGGGTGCCTGTTACCAACATCTGCTGCAGCTAACTGGGCTGGGACAAACAAAGCAGGTGCCCTGATGATGATATGAGGCCTAAAGAGAAGGATCTTTCAAGAAGAATGTCCTCAGGGTCCCTCCTCCACAGAGATGTACATATACCACAAATTAATCTGATCATTTAAAACAGCCACGTGTGGCCCACCTCTCCCTCAGAGGTGATAATTAAAAGAGGGACACGAGGGCCATGAACCAGAGTATGAGTATCTCTCTTTCTTAATTTTTTTTATTGGTGCATTGTAATCAAACATCTTAATAAGATACAAGCTGGTAGAGGCGTACATGCCTACATCACCCATTTAACCCTTCCTCTATTCTCACCCCATTCCCTCCCCTCTCCCTCCTTCTCATGTTCAGTTTAGTGATTGACTTCGATACGTTTGTGAATGTACATCATGTGCATAAGGATGTTTCCTTCTCTTTATCCCACTTAATCCCCGCACACTGCAATTTGCAATCTAGAACCATATACGCATCCTTTTTTTATGCCTTAGACTTTGTGAGATGAGCCAAAGAAAAATTGAAGGAAGATAACTGAGTTGCAAGATCTAGGTTGTACTTTTAGTTCCACTGCATGATTTCAGGGTGATCATTCAGTTCTCTCATTTTCCGTTAGTATACAAGGAAAATTTGGCGCCACGTCACTCATTCAACAGGCCTACAAGGCACCTGCTGTCCACCAGGTCCTTTCAAGATGCTAAACACAGCAGTGACCAAAACACAGAATCAAGTAAATACTGAACACTTTGAGAGGTATTGAGTTCTGAAAAAAATAAAGAAGGGCATAGACAACATTAAACATAAACTTCCTCTGTTAAACCATGAATCAAGTGCTTCTGTAAAATCATCCAAGTAGGATCACAAGACATTAGAACAGAGAAGTATCTCATTGGTTATCTAGATCCATGCTTAATTTTAAACTCAGGAAACAAGATAAGCAGGTAGGTAGGTAGGTGGGTAGGTAGGTAGGTGGGTGGGTAGGTAGGTAGGTAGGTAGGTAGGTAGGTAGGTAAGTGGGTGGGTAGGTAGGTGAGAAGAGTGGATGGATGGATGGGTAGATGGATAGAAGATGCATGAATAAAAGATGGATGAAAGATGGGTAGATAGATGTAGAATGGATGTTGGATGGACTGGATGGAGGAGAGTTGAAGATGGATGGATGAATAGAAAGAGGAAATTCAAGTCATGTTGTTTATTTATATCCAATTTTCCCCTCTCCGTGTGAGTACCCTGGGTATTTCCTCTCCTTCTCAGACAGTCAACGGTGGCATCCTGAGCAGCCTGAACCTGTGTGTAAGTGCTGATCTCCAGTATGTCTTCCCAATTTCATAATCAGTGGAGTAGTGACTTTATGTTGGTAGCTTAAAATCAGCCATGGTGACATATTTATGTAAATTTGCAAATGCCACACATCAGAACTCTTTAACTGCTTTGAAGAACCAGTTTTTAAAGGTTTATCAGCATTCCCCTCATTTTAAGATCCTTCCAACTCTATACTGCTTGGGTTTGGCATCAGTCTTATTAAGAAAGTTAACATCACCTCTGAGAGCTGTCATAATGTTAATAACTAGAGGGACAACCATAAAAAACATGGCTTATTCCAAAAAGTCCACTTCTCCCTGCGTTAGGCTGATGTAAGGGCTTGTCCACTTCGACCAAATCCCCCTCAGGGTCTCAAATTTGTCTAGTATTTTGAGTGTGAGAATCCTTTTTTAGTTTTATTTAATTACCTCCAGCTGTAGGCATCTCTTTTGCCTCTAATCTATTGAAACCAGCTTTTTGGTTAACCTCTCTGTTTATTTAAACTCCAAACCCACAGACTGTTTTTACTTCTTTTGTTTTATCTTCTGTTTCAGACACTGGGAAGGTGGCATAGAGGAGGCAGCTCAGAGGCTCTGGGGGCTACTGGGGGTCTGAGGGACTCATTCTGCTGGGAAAGAAGAGGCAGAAGGTCTTTAGGTCCAATTCTTATGGGAGATTACTTTATCAAGCAGCTCCATCAAGGCAGAAAAGCCCAGAAATCAAAGTTTATGATTATATTGACACTATAATGCTAGGTGACCTTGAGTAAGTCCCCTGCCCCTCTTTTAACCTTGGATTTCTTATATAGGAATGAAAGGAGTGGAACTGGATGCCTCTCCGGTACCTCTAGCTCTGAAATTCTTTGATTCTCAAGAGCAAAGTGTGACTTTCCTAACTCAAAGCTCTGCTCAAAACTCCAGTGAGGGATCATAAAGGATCCCCTCGGAGTCCTGTAAGCTCCGTAAAACACTGAATTTACACAGTAACCACCCAATTACAGGAAAGCCTCTATTTTAGATGGATCAGAACCTAAATTAGAACCCAAAATGCAGTGGACAATGGTTCTTACTAAGAGAAGTAGAGCGGCCGCAAAGCTACAGGGATGTGCCAATCTCCCATGCCCAGGCAGTGGGAATCTTTGGGCATCCTGCCAGTCAGGCCCTAAGGAGTCTCGCACCCTCCTGTCTTTCAGCAGACCAAGCACAGGGCATGAGGACAGATCTGGGCTCTACAGTCAGTTATGTTTCTGTGAAGCCATAGAGTTCTAAGTTAATCTCAGTTTGTGGACTGAGAAAAAGGAAGCTATGAGAATGATGCTTCCCTCATACACATTCTCTAGAAAGAGCCACGCGTTTCTAAAGTGTGGCGAAATTCTAGACTAAAACTGAATGAATTCTGTTTCGGGTATTAATTCTGCGCCAAGCAGTATAGTGGGGCCAGAAAATACCAGCCCCAGAGTCCCACAAACCTGTATTTTTTTTTTCTGTGTTAGTTTTGTACTGGGGATTAAACCTAGGGTCATTCTACCTCTGGATTATCTATATCCCTAGACTTTTTTTTTTAATTTAGTTTTTATTTGGAAACAGGGTCTCCCTAAGTTGCTGAAGGTATTGCTAAATTGCTAAGGCTGGCTTCGAACCTGTAATCCTTCTGTCCCAGCCTTCCAAGTACTGGGATTAGAGGTGTGCACCCCCATGCCCAGCCCAGAAACCTATATTTGATTCTGGCTTTAACACTGGTTAGCCTGAAATTCATTTCCCTCATCTACATAATGGAGCTGACAAAACTTACCTGACAGAGTTGCAAGATGATTAAATTAAATTGACTGCTATTGGTAACATACTTGGAATATAATAAGCAAATTTGAAAAGTAAATATGTCTCTTTTCTTCCACCAGTGGTAACTTTTGTAACTAAAAGTAAGTCTAAAAAAAAAAACTTCCTGAGATAGATAAACTTCTAGATCCATAAATAAATTTATAAAGTTTGGCATATTTAAAAAGTTACTTCGGAGCCGGGCGTGGTGGTGCACGCTTGTAATCCCAGTATTCGGGAGGTTGAGACCAGAGGATCCGGGTTCGTGGCCAGCCTCAGCTACCTAGTGAGGCACTCCGCAACTTAGTGAGACCCGGTTTCAAGATAAAGAATAAAAAAAATAGGGCTGGGAGTATAGCTCGGAGGTAGAATGCCCCTTAGTTCAATCCCCAGTACCGAAAAATAAAAAATTAAAAAATAAAAATAAAAATAAAAAGTTACTTTGGAGCCGGGCATGGTGGTGTACATCTGTGATCCCAGTACTTGGGAGGTGAGACAGGAGGATTGCAGGCTCAGGGACAGCCTCAGTAACTTAGGGAGACTCTTAGCAACTTAGCGAGACCCCGATTCAAAATAAAAAATAAAATAGGACTGGGGATGTAGTTCAGAGGTAGAATGCCCCTGGGTTAAATACCCAGTAACACACACATATGCACACACACACACACACACACACACACACACACACACACACTTATTCACACACAGTCACATAAATGCAAAAGCCCATGAGCCCAGCCCTGGGGAGCACAAGTCCACAC
This sequence comes from Graphiurus murinus, assembly GCA_004027655.1. Taxonomy (NCBI): domain Eukaryota; kingdom Metazoa; phylum Chordata; class Mammalia; order Rodentia; family Gliridae; genus Graphiurus; species Graphiurus murinus. The sequence goes on along the minus strand of PVLC010000920.1, from coordinate 55,073 downwards.
ACATAGGTGACTTGGGTTGGGGCAGTCAGGTGTCCTCAAGGCCCGGAGCCTTTTAGTTTTAGGGGAGACCCTTTCTGGATCAGGCTTTGCTGGGGAGAGCCCTAGTTGGAGAGAGTCTCATCAGCTTCGCTGGACTTGGCCTCTTGTCCAGAGTGGCGGAGGCCCCCAGAAAAGCAGCCCTCCCTGGGAGAGTGACAGATACTTCTGCTGGCCATCACTCTGCGGATGCTTCCTGGGCTCAGTCAGTAAATAAGTGACATGCTTCCTCTGAATCCCTCTGTTAACTCTTAGCCCCACTGACTGCAACCCTTGGACCCTTCTTTTGAAGCCCAGAGCCCTCATCTGATGCTGAAATCCCTACTGCACCTGTATGTGATAAAAACTCCACCCATTCTCTTCCCCACTGAGCCAACATTTTTGGCTTGAGTTATAAATAAAAAAACTTTCACTGGACTAATAGATTCGGAGATATCAAGGCTTATGGTCATATAAGAGGAGTATCAGGCTGGACATGGTGGCACACACTTGTAATACCAGTACTTGGGAGACTGAGAAGAAGGATCCCAGGTTCAAGGTGTCTCAGCAACTTGATGAGGCCCTCAGCAACTCAGCAAGACCCCGTTTCAAAATAAAACAGGCTGGGGGTGTAGTTCAGGGGTAGAATGCCTCTGGGTTCAATCAAGAAAGAAAGAGAGAGAGAGGAAGGGATGAAGGGAGGGAAGAAAGGAAGAAAGAAAGAGGAAGGAATGAAGAAAGAAGGGAAGGAAGAGAAAAAATAATTTGGAATGGATTGTTTTGCAGAGAGACAACTTGGGACCTCTGAACGCATTTTACACAGAGAACTGCTTATCTGAAGGCACGCCATACAGAAGACCACTTTACAGCTGACAGCAGCGGTTCCAGTGTGGTTCCAACATCACTTGTTCATCACTTTCAGCTCCCCCCACAGGTGCATCAACACAGAAACACATGCAAATACACACATGTACACAGATACAGGCGGGTACACATGCACACACACAAGAGCACCCAGACACACCTGTGCAGGTGAGCTGCACTATAGAAAGGCAGCAGGTCCCTCTCATGAGCACATCACCTGTTATATGTAGTGTTAGAGGTGTCAGCGTACAGTATCATCTTACTCTTCTTGGACTCTGCCTCTGAAGAAATATCTCATCACTTTCTACAACCTGACCTGTAAAGAAAGTCCAAGTGCAGTTGCCAGGCTCCATGCAGTACAGGACCCGCTCCTCCAGAAAGTAGCTGGAGCCTCCTCCCAGAAGTGCTGCAAGTGTTAACCTTCCCTCCTACTGTGGCCTTTCTTTGTATTCTTTGGAGATAAAACTCAAGAGCTGGGTGTGGCGATACACGCCTGTAATACCAGTACTTGGGAGGCTGAGACCGAAGGATCGCAGGTTTGAGGCCAGCCTCAGCAACTCAACAAGACTCTCAGCAACATGGCAAAACCCTGTTTCCAAATGAAAAATGAAATAGGGCTGGGGATGTGGCTCAGAGGTAGAATGTCCCTGGGTTCAACACCCCAGTTTCACCAAAAAAAAAAAATAATAATAATAATAATAAGAGGATCCCTCCTGGAAAGTCTCATGTTTGGGCTGTCTGGGCCACACACACCCTTCCCTGAACCTTTGCCAGCCAAACCCACTGTTTGGAGAGAAGTCGAGGCTGTTCCTGTCTGTGTGTCTGCCAGAGTCCTGTCTACCCCTCGGGAACTGAGAACTCGTGGCATCTGCAATGTGGGAGCCAGTGTCCTTTGCATAACATGATGGGGCCTTATTCACACAGCAGTGACATCTTCTCCACAGGGCTGCTGTGGAGCCCTCTTCCTCCACCCTCCTTGGGCCTCCCAAGAAGCCAGCCCTACCAAGGGCCTACAAAGTCAGGGCCTCCCTCTCCCCCCAGAAAAGGGAGCAGCCTGGGTTTAGGAAGCTGGCACCCAACTACTTGATGAGTCCAAAATAAAAGCATCTGTTGTTGTTGGGTTTGTGTCTTTTTTTTTTTTTTTTTGGTGGAGAGGGAGAGGACTCAGTAACTTGATCTTTTCCAAACCCCTAAACCCCACCCCACTTTCAGTGTAATCAGGTAATATCCATTACACAAAGAATTTCAAAGACTCTCAGCCACAATGCTGCCCATTGTTTAGACTTTAATTAACTTCTGTTTTACTGATTTATTAAAAAAAAAAAAAAGATGAATTAGCCTTATGCTTGGAGTTGAATTATTGCAATTTGAAACTCCTCATACCTATCTTGAGAACTTCAAAGAACAGCCAGGGTTGTTTATGTGCAGGAAATCAAGTCAGCAAGACTATTACAGCGGCTGGATGGCGTAGGGTGGTCGGCTGATGAGAAACAGTGATTAGAAAGCAGCTCCTCAGCCCTGGCCTGCATCTGACCATTTCAAAGCAACCCTCAGCTGAAAGTGGGATTGTCTGCTTCTGTGGTAGTGGCTACCAGGGCAGAATCCACATGCAAAAGCCCATTTATTTCACACAGAAAAGTCTAGATGAGAGAGAAAGAAGGAGAAAATGGAGGCTGTATATGGGAGGGGGAAATCTTTTTAAACGTTGTGAATGAAGACAACAAGATGGAAAATAAGAAACATGCTTGATTGTAAGATGAAGAATGAATTGCAGGATTCAAGGAAAACAAATGCTGCTCCATTCAGAAATAAAATACCACAGCCCTGTGGGATGTGCTGGGACCCAAAGATGGCTGGCTGACCACATTTTAGGCAAGCCAGAAGGAATAATTATACTCTAGTGTCAGGACATCCTCTTTCCATAGTGGCCATACACACAGAAAAGAAAGAGTTATTTTGGATGGATGCACAGCTATGAGGAAACAGCATGAAAGACTCAGAGAGGCCCTGGTGGAAATCATATGCCCTGATTAGAAGTCTTGTCCTCAAACTGTGCACATCAGGACTTCATAAAAGGATGTGCTCCTATGAACCATATGATGCCTAGTAAGGATTCTGATCTAGTACAATAAAACACAGACCTAATAAAAATCATCATGATTCAAAAGCCTTTAGCTCTTTACGACCTGAAAATAGCTGAATTAAAACCACTACAGACACTGTACGCGTGACAGCACAATGTCTGTACAGCCAGGTGCAGGACCAAACCTTCCAAAACATCCGCCATGTGGCATTCCCACAGGCTCAGGTGGCGAGCTGTGAAAGAGAATGGAGAACAGAAAATAAACTTTCTAAGCACCAAAGCATAAATTAACACACTCTAATCCTCAGTTGTTAAAATGAACAGGTCCTCTGGAATGGACCTTTTCCTGTGGCACTTAACTATGGAATCCAGGGTCTCCACTTTCTCCAAAGAGCTGCCCAAACTTCTGTCCTAGTAGAAATGGTCAGACAGCTGTCCTCCAGAGTCTGATACAGGTCTTAAAAAGAGTAAGCTGTTATAGGTGGGTTTCTGCATAATTTAGAGTAACTTCGACTATGCCTAGAAGTCAAGTGGATCCTGAAGAATTCTGTGTGATGGGCTACAGAGACATTTCAGAAGCTGGCTCTCTTGAGGCTATAATGGAAAGAGTGCTGGAACTGAACGTAGAAACTTGGGTTCCGGTCCTGGCTTCCCTCCACTCAGCCATTGACCTTGAACATCAGAATCTTCATCTACAAAATGGGCATAAACAACAAAACTACCTTCTTCAGCCTTCTTTGCAGAGCTGTTACTAAGGTCAAGCTAAACCCAAAACTAAACCAAATGTAAACTAAAAGCATTGTATGCATGCCAGAATTTCGTGTTTATAGGGAGCAAGGGTTTGTAAAGATGTTTTTGAAGTTTTCTGCCACTGAAAGCTGCGTTTTTAAAGCTTAATTATAGGGGATGAAGAGAAACATGTTTTTTGAATCAGAAAATCTTTTGATAGAACCAAATACTTGAGAGTCTATCTTACAGCTAATTTAAAGGACAAAAATTTTCATTAATATTTAAATAACAATTAAATTCAAGCACCAAGAGTATGTGTTTTTGTATCAAAGACATATGCTTGTATAGAAGACCTATGTTGGTTCACTATTTTTTTACATTTGAAACTGAATATGGTCATATTTTCTCAGATAATTTAAGAAAGAACAAATGTAGAGATTAAGATATATTAGGAAAACATTTATTTTGTAATTTTTATTTTTGTTATTGGGGATTGAACCCAGGGCTATGCTACCTCCAAGCTATACCCCAGCCCTTTTTATCTTTTGTTTTGAAAAATCATCTCGCTGGGTTGCTGAGAGTCTCCCTAAATTGCTGAGGCTGATCTCAAACCTGTGATCCTCCTGTCTCAGCCTTCCAAGTACGGGGATTACAGGCATGTGCCACCACTCCTGGCCTAGGATAGCATTTTATAATTGGCCATTTAGTCCTGAATAAAATAACTTAAACTCAATCAAAAAAATTTTTTTAAGAAGGCAAACATATGTTTTTAAATGAAGCATTAGCCTAGGTAACATAGGGCTAGTAAACTAGACCACTACTTCCAAAATTATAAGTAAATATGTAAAAAGAAAAACTGAGCATGCAGCTTATGACCAATCCCAGTTAAAAGTTTAGTTGCATGCTTTAACAAATAATAAAATTAAGAGAAGGTTCATGTTGTTAAATGGTATGAAAGTGTTTTTAGCCCAGCAGCACTTCATTAAAAAGTAGAACGTGGTGTCGTTTCCATTTACTCGATTAGAAACAGCCGTTGGCAAGTCTGGGCAATCCGCCCTGGGTCATATACGCTCAGGGAAGCTTTTGAGTTCAGAGGGGTTTGTTGTTTGTTTGTTGCTTACGTTGCCTTCTCTGGTATCAATTTTCACATGGAAGGAAATGAGGCCATTTGGTACATTCAGACATGATTATATATTTCAGATTTCCCCCCATATTATTCAGTAAAAGCATTTTGAGAAGTAACTCAAACCAAAATGAAACCATCATATGCAAAATACCTGCAGAAATTAATGCCCAATTACCATCATAGGTACTTGAAAAAACATACATTCCTCCCTTAAAGCCTAAATGAGAGATTCACAGGAAACAATCTCTAGATAAAAGAAAGACAACAGGAAAGGATTTTTAGCCAGAAGTCAAATGATGAGAACCAAGTTACTGCCCATCAATGGCCCTGGGCCCAGCCTGGCCTGATTGTAGAAGCCAGTCAACCTAGATAAAGCGTGCTTCCTGAACGCAAAACTAAGGACCAAGCCAACAGACAGGACTCGGGAAGTGGAACATTTAGCAGAACTGAGAGAACTGTGTTAGTCAGCTTCACATTACTGTAACAAATACCTGACATAATCAACATCATAATAAAAAGGTTATTTTGGCTCACAGTTTTGGAGTTTTCAGCTCACACTTGGTTAGTCTTGCTGCTTTGGGGCCTGGGGCGAGGAATATTTGGTGGAGCAAAGTCACTCAACTCATGGATAGGACAAGTAAAAGAAAGAGGAAGAGACCAGGGTCCCACAATTCGCTTCAAGGATACACCCCATAACTTGAAGACCTCCTACTCTTAACGTTTCTATCACCTCCCAGTGGCACCGAGACACCAAGCCAGGGACTAATTTTTTCATGCATAGACCTTTCGGGGTGCATTACAGACCCAAACTATAGCAAGAACTTTGCAAGATAGGTCCTAAACAGAGAAAACAGCTCTCAGCTGAATGAAGTCTGAGTCAGAGAATGGAGGCCCCCAGATCTTCCCATCACTAAGGTATTTATCAGCATTCCATGAACAGTTCTCTAGTATCCATGTGTGTGTGTGTGTGTGTGTGTTGTTGTTGTTTTTGTTTATGGGAGTACAGGGACATTCTACCTCCAAGCTATATCCCCATCCCTTTTTTTTTTTTTTTTTTTTTTTTTCAGTACTGGGGATTGAACCCAGGGGCATTCTACCTCCAAGCTACATTCCCCAGCCCTATTTTTTATTCTTTATTTTGAAACAAGGTCTCACTAAGTTGCGGAGGGCATCACTAAGTAGCTGAGGCTGGCCAGGAACCCAGCCTCCCAAGTACTGGGATTACAAGCGTGTTATCACACTCAGCTATTCATTAGTTAACATGAACGTGGTTCATTATATAATACCTAATAAAAGAGCCCATCTACTCATTGTTACAGATAGATAGCAAACTATTTCAATCAAGGTGTGGCAAAATCAGACCAATAACACCTGAGCTGTAAGAGAATTACTGTATGTTATCATACCCAAGTCTTTCCTATTCTACAGAGCACTTGATATGGATGGATGGATGGATGGATGGATGGATGGATGGATGGACGGACGGATAGATGGAAGCAGGTGAATTTTCTCAGGAAGTCAAGGGCCACATGTTTTTTTTTTTTTTTTTCCTCATATGTGGAAGCTAAAGAGAAAATAGGAAAGAAAAGTGACTTCAGATAAACGAGGAGAGAGACCAGTAGGAGAGTGGAAGGGGCTTGAAGGAGGAAGGGGGAAAGGAAAAACTGATGAAAGAAGCAATTCAAATAATGGTATGTCTGTACGTGAAGACATCACTGCCAATCTCACTTTCATGTACAGGGAGGGTAGGCCCTGAAGGGAAACACACCAAGACCTGCATGCATGTGTGTTTGTATCATTTTGAACCTCATTATGATGTATAATTACAATGCACAATAAAAATATATAAAAAAGAAGGAAATGGGAGAGAGAAGAGAGGAGGGGAGGGGACGACATTTCTGCTTGCACCTTAAGTCTTGGCTTATTCTCCAGTTATTTATTGTGTGTGTGTGTGTGTGTGTGTGTGTGCACACGTGTGCATGTGTATGTAATATGTATATGAATGATTCTGTTTCCTTCTTATTTCTTTCTTCCTTTTCTTTTATTGGAGGAGGCATTTCCTGGAGATTGAACCCAGGGGCATTCTACCTCTGAGATATACCCCCATCCCTTTTTATTTTTTATTTTGAAATAGGACTCATTACGTTTCTGAAGCTGAACTTGAACCTGTGATCCTCCTGTTTTGACCTCCCAAGTACCAGGATTATAGGCATGTACACCATGCCTGGCTCTCCTATTACTTTCAAATCATAAGATCCCAGATGGCAGGGCGAGGTTCCTATGAATTCTCCCCATAACTGAAGCAGTACAAAAACCACATGTAAGTAATTTTCCTTCAAAATGGGGGAGCTTGATGGGATGATAAATCTAATACTAATGAAGCCACTGAAAGACAATTTGGTACTAGGTTTTATCACTAAGGTCAAGGACTCAAATTCTCAAGTAAAATTCCCATGGGGAATTACCACTGGAAAGCAGGTTTTATAGATGCAAGAAATACCAGTCAGAGCTGAGCATGGTGGTCCACACTGTAATTCCAATACTTGGGAGACTGAGACAGGAGGATCGCAGGCTCAGAGCCAGCCTCACAACTCAAAGAGACTCGTAGCAACCTAGGAAGACCCTATTTCAAAAGAAAAAATTAAAAAGAGCTGTGCTGTAGCTCAGAGGTAGAATGCCCCTGGGTTCAATCCTCAGTAACCAACAAAAAAATAAAATCAGTAAGAATGAGAGTAGTAAATAATCCTAAAACACTCAACAAAAATACAGTGACAAGAGCTTACCTCCATGTTCCTTCAAACAGCCCCTCTTGAAATGAAAGCATATAAAAGGAGAAATTCAGCACAACCAAAATAATAACAGATGTACTCTAAGTGTTCCCAGACCCAAACACCTTGGAAAGCTGGGGTCGCATCCACTAAAACTGATCCCTATCTTAAACAACCCTGACACGTCGTCTGGCTTCAGCGGTGAGCAAGGGGGATCTTTGAAGAACTCGACACCAGGCCAGCTCAGCTCCGTCATGTGCAGTTTTTCTGACCTTTCATTTAATATTCCTTGTTCCAATTTTGTCCAAATCATGAAGGAGGTTTTCAAGGGATGGTTCACTGTAATGATGTTTGAAAGCCAGGCAGATCTGTGTGTGAGGCTATACTTTGGGAAGTCAGTATCCTTGGGTTTAAAGAAGCCCCACTCTACTCCCAGTACTTGGAAAGTTGAGACAGGAAGATCACAGGCTAAAGGCCAGCCTCCACAATTTAGCGAGATCCTTAGCAACTTAGACCATGTTTCAAAAAAAAAATTTTTTTTTTTTAATAAGGTCTGAAAGTGTAGCTTGGAGATAGAATGCTCCTGGGTTCAATCCCCAGTACCAAACCAAAAAAAAAAAAAAAAAAGTGCCCCACTCTAAAGTGCCCCACTCTGGCCTGGGGCTCATTGCGGGGGTGACTGGGAGTGCGGAGTGCTGTTCTGTGCATGCTCAGCTCCGGAGCCCTGCCCCCATCCCCTGTGTCCCAGCCCAGCAGCTGCGTCTTTAATATGGGAAGATATGTTCTACCTTTAGTCACATCCTGAGATGGTGAGTGTGCCTGAGCAATATCCTGAAACCCACTTGAGAACGCTGCCGGAATGATTCCCGTGCAGAGTGAGGAGGAAGGTCGGGCGGGTCATCCGACGTCTGGGATGGATAACCGCACCTGGGCACCCTCGCTAGAAGTAGATTGGGGGTTCCGGCCAAGCAGGAAAGGTCTGTCCGGAGGGTCACCTTCGTCTCGAAATTCTGTCTCGAGCTTCTCCTCCACACTCCTGCCCCCCATCTTCACGTGGCAGGAGAGAGACGGAGTCTTCCGCTGCTGAAAATGGCGCCCCCACCCGTGGGTGGCTGCAGACAGCTGGGCCCTGGGGGGCGCACCGGCTGACAGATGCGGTCAAGGGAGCAGGGTCAAGTACAACAGCCTGTGCCCCCACCCCATGCCCCAAGCCCAAGCTGTTAGGGGTGACTGATTTTCCAAGGGGAGTCCTCTGCATCTTTGGGAGAAATGCCGCTGGTGCCTCTGGAAATCTGTTTAGAGGATGGCTCTTAACGGTTAGGACACCCTCCATACTTCTCTGGGAGCCCAGGCAGGCAGAATGTTAAAGCACATCTCCAATTCCTGGCTGTTTCATCTACATCATTCCCCACAGCTCGCTACTTCAGTCTTTCCAGGAGAAGACTGGCTAAACAAATGGCAAGTTAGTCCTCCCTGGGGGCAGATGTCTCTTTCCTCTGCAAACTCTAAGTCAGCTCTGAGGGAGCACCCACCCTCCCCTGACAGTCTTCCTGCCAATTTTTTTTTATTCCTGTTCATTATTTCTTAGTTCAGAAAATTAACTTTATTTCATGAGGCAAGAAAAATCCCTGGCACTCTCTGCCATTATTAAGAATGAATTATTTTTAGTCCCTAATCCCAAGGCCCAAACATCCAGTTACCCATTGTGGGAGATAATGAGGAGCTCGTGCGTACCTGAGATAAGGGGCCGTCCCCTGGGCCCTCTGAGGAGAACATTATTTTACATGCCTCGTCTCCCTTCAGTGCGTCCACAGCATTTCATTTTATTTCATGCTAACGGCAGTGGTTCTCCAGAAAACCCACTCCTAGTGGAAAACACACTCAAAGAATTTGGAGGGGCATGTTGAGGAGAGGCCCCTTCCTCCTGCAGCCCCCTACTCTTTGGGCCAGGGGGTGAGGGGCATCCTTTAAAGGACTTCCACAGCTTTCTCTGTATGTGCCGTAGGTCACAGGGGGTCCTGGATGGACCACCATCTCCACAGTAGGATTCCCCCCAATTCTAGCAGGCATATTTGCAATTCATTTCCAAAGGACGCGGTGGAAACCATGTAGTTATCCAATACATTATGACATAATTGGTCGGCTCCACATACTTGCAGGTCCTGAAATTATTCCTGTAAGATTTTATAAAATTATATAAATTCAAGATGGAAAGCACCTATGTGGACAGTGAGAGCTAGAAAACCATTTTTATTCCATCAGTCCTTTCTAAACCAAGCATTTTTTCTTCTTCTTTTCCTATATACAAGAGAGTGATTTCTGTGACCATTTTCAAACAAATAGTTTGGAAAAGAGCCGACATTTAAATCCTATGCCCATGCAGCTGTCCTCAGACATAGATTGAGAATGTTTGCCATTCTGTCATTCTTTGACAGGAGTGGACACAGCTTGGATGGAGAATGAGAGGTACCGCATATAAATGTAGACGTGTGTGTGTGTGTGTGTGTGTGTGTGTGTGTGTGTGTGTACATATATATACATACACATCCTCATTATAACTGGTGGATTTTATAGCTGTGTCTACATGTGCAAATTAGTTTATTTTAAAATGCTACATTATTATCAACATAAGGCAGTTGGAATGGAGATGACTCTCAGGAATAATTAAGATATCTGCTATTTAAGAAAGCATAATAAATGTGTCTCATTTGGCGAAAAATAAGTTTGGAAGCTGATGGAAGAGATAACCAAGAGAGAGGAAGCTGATGGTTCTCCTCCTGCAAGTATTTTGGCAGTGCAAACACTGAACAGAAAGACTCACTGAAAGAAGGATTTGAAACTTTGAAAGGAAAGATCAGCCTTTAGTTTCTGAAAATGGTCTGCAAGCCATCCCCATAGGTGAATCAAAGTTGCCCCAAGCAGAAATACCCACCAACTCAGGCGTGGTGACACACAACTGTAATCCCAGTGCTTAGGAGGCTGAGACAGGAGGATCACAGGTTGAAGGCCAGCCTCAGCAAATTAGTAAGACCTTCAGCAATTTAGGGAGACCCTGTTTTGAAATAAAAAATAAAATAGAACTGGGAGTGTGTCTTGGAGGTAGAATGCCCCCGGGTTAAATGCCAATATCACACACACACACACACACACACACACACACACACACACACACCAAAACAAAACATACTCATTGAGTTGTAAAAGCAAAACAATAGAAAACTCCAGACTCATGCAGCTTGGGAGGCCTAGATGTGCTGCAAGACTTGTCTTGAGTTTCTGCTTTCTGCCCAAGGCAAGGCCTTAGACACAGGAGAGAATCTCCCATGTCTCCCTTGTGCTTCAAGGTGCTACAAAGACCCAAGTGGTCCCGTGTTCCACAATGTACGTCTCCTAATATGTGTCCATGTTATAGGCAGGATGTGAGGACTAGGTCCTGAGCCCTCCTGAGCCACTCTCACTGGAGGGTCACTGTCCCCCAGCCCCAGGAACGTGCATGGGTCGGGTGGGGAGCTCCCAGGATGGGTCAAGAATCACAGAACCCAAATGAAGTGGTGCTGGCTGAAGGACACCCAGCTGCTGCTCCCTGAGGACCAAACTGCTGTGGTGCTGTGACGGTACGGGTGCTGTGTGCTTTCTTGCTTTTGCTTCACCCACTTGGGACTTCAAAGAAGCAAGAGTCTGGGAAGAAGCCCCAGGCACACCGACCCGCAAGGAAAGAAGAATCCTTGGGTTTGCAGACTCCCATGTGACAAATCAGTGACTGGGGTGACTGTGAGAGGTCACATAAAACCAGGATTCATTCCCACCCACCACCACCCTGCCTCCACCCACATAGACCACCTAGACCATCTGTATAATGTTCCTCACGATGGTTCTCAGTATCGTGAGCCTTAAAACCCAACAGCCTGGCCCACTCCCTGGGACCCCAATTCAGTTTGTTTCCATTATTCTCATGTTTGGCCAGAGCTGAAAATCACTGAATGGATTATGACTATGAGGTGCTTAAACACCTAAAGGTGTAGGTGATGGCAGTTGAGCGGGACTGGTCCCTGTGTCAGGAAATCACAGGTATTAATTTTTATAGAGGAACAGCATTAGAGGATGTCATGTTTTCCTTCTCTGTTCCTCTCTGGAGGGCAGCTATTCTTAAGGTAAATTGTGCTGGACTTGAATTTCCATGTGAAGCTTTATCCATGGAATATTTCTGAGAAGTGGACTAATTCTTACCTAAGATAAACTCTGTGAGGTAAATAACAATATTTAAAAGTACCTGGTACAGCTGAGTATGTGGTGCATACCTATAATCCTAGAACTTGGGAGGCTGAAATAGAAAGGTTGCAGGTTTGAAGCCAGCCTTAGCAACTTAGCAAGGCCTCAGCAACTTAGCGAGACTGCTTCAAAATAAAGATAAAAAGGGTTGGGGGTGTAGCTCAGAGGTAGAATGCCCCCAGGCTCAATCCTCAGTACTACACACACAAAAATAAATACCTGATACTCAATAGATGAGTTACATGTTGATTAATGGAGCAGATATTGACGAAAAAGAGAGATGTCAGGTAATTGGAAGTTTCAGTCTTTGCCCTTGTGGCTTTATTCAGCTCATTCATGCCCATGCAAGGTCCGGGGCAAGCTGTTTTGACAAGTTTCTGGTTCTGTCACCTGTGTCTAGTACACCAACCTGACCAGGGCAACAATTGTGTCTATTTCTTTCTAGAACAATACCTAGAACATTGTAAATGCTCAATAATTTTAAACAAGCTAATTAATATAATACTAAGTGTTTTAGTCAGCTTCTTCATTATTGTGATCAGAATACCTGACAAGAACAACTTAGAGATGGAAAAGTTTATTTGGGCTCATGGTTTCAGAAGTTCAGTCCACAGTCGGCTGACTCCAAATCAGACCTCATGGCAGTGGAAGAAAGCTTAACTCAACTCAATGGTATCTGGAAGCAGAGTGAACAAGAGGAGGGGGACATATAGAGTTCCCAGGTCCTGCCTGCAATGACCTACCTCTACTGCCGTGCCTCATCTCTGAACCTTCTTGCCTTGGGGACCACACTTTCAGAGGTCATAGTCAGCTGGTTCCAAGGCAGAAACAACATGGTGGTAGGGCATGGCAGAGAAAACTGATCATGGCAACTAGGAAGGAGGGGGGGAGGGGGAACGGGGGAGGGAAGGGGAGGGGGGGAGGGAAGGGAAGGGAAGGGAAGGGAAGGGAAGGGAAGAGAAGAGAAGAGAAGAGAAGAGAAGAGAAGAGAAGAGAAGAGAAGAGAAGAGAAGAGAAGAGAAGAGAAGAGAAGAGAAGAAAGGGACCAGGGACAGATATACTCTCCAAAGCCATACATGCTCCCAGCAACTTGCCTTCTCCAGTCATGCCCCACCTACCTAGAGTTACCACCCAGTAAATCCATTACAATTATTAATCCATCAATGGATTGATCCACTGATAAGGTTAGGTCCCTCATGGTTCAATGATTTCACCTGTGAACATTTCTGCATCTCTAACACATGAGCTTTTCCATATATAACCCTAACACTACAAGTCATATGGCTTCTTTGTGTCTCCAGAGTGTTATCAGCATCTGAGAAATCAGGGCACCATCTTTGTTGATGTTACTGCATGAAAGACTCTGGCCATGAAGACACAGGTGACACATAAGCACAGTGCTAGCATGCAGAGGATCCAAAAGAAATGACCCCAGAACCCCTCCACAGTGTCAGGCAGTCCTCTGGGGCTCCTGGAGTTGCCTAATGTCATGATTTATGGAGAGATAATCCACCAAAGAACTCTTCATTTTCTTTTCTTACTCTTTGTCTAGGGCCAACTCAGAGGAGATTAGTTTGAATATTTTTAAATGGTGCTCATCATATAGACTAAATGCCTCTGTAGCTTTCTGTAGTTCTGCAAGGAAGGCTTTTCCACCTCTATCATCATTTCCTGACAAATTACTTGCCGAGGTGCTTCTAGAAATGCATGGCCCATATCCCAGGTGAGATTGGGTCTAAGTGACTATGTGTAACATACTTGGGAAGTGCCAGAAACTGTCCTGAAAGCCTCCTGTGGGACAACTTACCAATTGTCTCCATAGCCTCTGGAGGAGGTGACCACTACTATTAGCCCCACTTTAGAGCCAAAGAAATTAAGGCATGAGATTTTTGTGTTTTTGTTTGTTTGCTAATACTTTGTTCAAGGCCACATGACTATGTTGAGGGCCTCATGGCAGATGGCATCACGTAGTGGGAACATGAGAGAGAGAGAGAGAGAGAGAGAGAGAGAGAGAGAGAGAGAGGCGAGCCCAAGACCCCATGGCAAAGTGAAGTAAGAGAATGAAGAGGGAGCAGGCTCATCTTTTGGAGGAGAGAGGGGAATACTATGGATTGAACCCAGAGGCATTCTACCTCTGAGCCACATCCTTAGCCCTTTTTATTTTTAAAATTATTTCATTAGTTCATTGCAATTATACATCATAATGAGGTTCAATGTGATAAAAACAGATATGCACACAGCACACCCCGCCCAGGTGTCCCCCTCCCTGTACATGCTAGTGAGATTGGTAGTGATACCTTCTTATATGGACATAGCAGTATTTGGACTGTTTCCTTCATCAATTCTCCTTTTTCCCCTCCTTACCTCCCTCTCTCAATCCCCTTCCATTAATCTACTGGTGTCTCTCCTCATTTATCTGAAGTCCCTTTTGTTTCCTATTTTCTTTCAAACTTCCCACATATGAGAGAAAATATCCTTGACTTTCCAAAACTGACCGATCTCACTTAGCATACTATTCTCTAGTTCCATCCATTTTCCTGCAAATGACGGGATTCTATTCTTTATTGCTGAGTAGAATTCCATTGTGTGTATAGGCCACATTTTCTTTAAATATTCATCTGTTGACGGACATCTGGGTTGGTTTCATGATTTGGCTATTGTGAATTGTGCTGCTATAAATATGGACATGCATATATCACTATAATATTCTGACTTTGATTCTTTTGAAAAGATACCAAGGAGTGGTATAACTAGATTATATAGTAGCTGAATAGTTGCTTCTCAAAAGAAGAAATACACTTGGCCAATAAATATATCAAAAAATGTTTGACATCACTAGCAATTAGGGAAATGAAAATCAAAACTGTGCTGAGATTCCATCTAACTCCAGTTAGAATGGCCATCATCAGGAATGCAAGCAATAACAAATGTTGGCAAGGATGTGGGGAAATACATCCTCTGTTGGTGGAATTGTAAATTAGTACAACCACTATGAAGATAAGTTTAGAGGTTCCTTCTTATTACTTTATTTTGAAACAGGGTCTTGCTAAGTTGCTGAGGGTATCACCAAGCTGGCCTTGAACCTGTGACCCTCCTTTCTCAATCTCCCAAGTACTGGGATTACAGGCATCCACCACTGCACCTGGAAGGCTCACTCTTTTAACAGCCCAGGAAACTAATCCCCCTGAGAAACCAGTATTAATCTGTGATCTAGTCACTGGTACTGGGTCCTACCCCTTAAAGGTCCCACCATTTCTCAACATTGCCACCCTGAAAACCAATCTCCCAGTGCAGGTACCTTTAAGAGCAAATTCAAACTATATCCAAACCATAGCTATGGAGGAGGTGGGGTGGACACCCAAGCCGCACATGGTCTCTGGGCAGGGCACTTACAACCACAACATAGCCTCCTGAACAGAACAGAACAGAATAGCTATATCCCTGATGCTGGGTACCACATACTTATGTAGTGGCCTTATATGTTTGAAAGAAGAATAGCACAGTTAAAACAAGAACAGAAACTTTAGGGGAAATTCTATTCCCTATCATTTTCTCTCTGAGACCTTGGCCAGGGGACTCGCCCTCCTGAGTCTCAGTTGCCCCATTTGTCCAAGGAAGCTGGCGTCTGTGCTTCCAGAGGGTCATGAAAAGCAAACAAGATGCACATAAATGCTCACACTGTCCACGGTGCTCAACATGGCTCCAGCATTGCTGTGAAGAATAATGAGAAAACCCAAGAGGTGCATCATTTGCATCACATATCCTAGTCTCCTTTGCTCTCGGTTCATTTGTCAATGTCGCTTTCCAGCAGGCTGCTGTGACACATGTTTACTTCAGGATCAATGCTTCAGTCTATTTTGTTCCCATTAAATCTTGCTGTATTAGGATCATCATTTCAATGTATACTATTCCTAGATCTTTATTCATTCATCCAGCATAAAACTCTTCACATTCATGCTCTTGCAAATTTGACAAACATACTGCTCATAGCTTTATTCTTTTAAAATTACTTTAAAACCTTGAAAAGAAAGAGTGCACATTTCAATATCAAATAGTATGCAACAGACTCTCCGTTTCCAATGAATATAAAGCTGGCTCATCCAAATAATTGGCTATATTTCCAATGGTTAAGTGTCTAGCTCCCCGGTAAGATTATAAGCTCCTGGAAGCCACAGATAAGTCTATATACATTCTTTTCTTCCACAATAAACTTTTATTGATTCAAAGACACTTTTATTAGCTGATCACAACTTAGCTATCATCTGTCTGCTAACAAAACTGACCCTCAGTTTCTTCCAATGGCCTTCCTGCCCATCCTGCCCTTTGTGAGAACAGTTTACACACAGGCAGTGGCCACCCAGACTTCTCAGAGAAACAGTCCTGGTTCCAGGCAGCATAACAACAGTCTGTGAGGGTCTGTAAGGGTCTTCAGCTCATATGCCCATTAGCTAATATACAATCACTTCACCTAGACTTTCCAGGAACAAGTCCATGCAGAACATCTTTACAAAAACAAACTGCCATTTTTCACAAAATAATTACCAAATTTTATTTTTATGACACTCATGTTCCAAGATAATTTTAAAATCTAATACTTCTGCTGCAAGGCTTCCAAGGATTGATAACTCAGAAGCAAGCAATCACTATCATTTAATAATTCTCAGTTCTGCTATGAGTGTAAAGTGACCAGACAATTTAGTAAGTTTGTAAAACAAATCACTCAATTCCTCATATAGCAAACACAAAGTTCCTGCGACCTGGCTATGGGGCTGTGCGAGATGCCGTGAACAACTGGCTGGTCCCTGCGACACCAAGGAACTCAAAGGCAATCTCCTGCAGTGGACACCACGCTCTTTATTCCTCTTCCCAGAATGTAAAGACCCTTTGAATTTGCTGTTCTAATAAACCCCAGTTTCAACACAAGGTGGATATTTCCCAGTGAATCATTACCTGTTAAAAAACGGAGCTTTAAAAAATGGAAACCTTGGCATGCTCACAATTCTGTCCATTCAAACATTACTTATGTACTTACTTACTCATTCACTCATTAATTAATTCATTCATTCATTCTTGTGGACCTAGGGATTGCATGCCAAGGGTTTCTACCTTGGACCTACACCTCCAGCCCTTTTTATTTTTATTTTGAAACAAGATGTCACCAAGTTCCTGTGTGCTGGCCTCAAACCTTCAATCTTCCTGCCTCAGCCTCCCAAGGACCGGGAGTATAGGTGTGTGCCACTGCACCCAGCTACTCCAGTTCTTGACATAAAACTTCTCCATCGAATGCAGTAATGACATGAGCATTTTTTTTCCTGAGCTGAGTTACAACGTCCCTACCGAGAGTAGATGAGTGCAGAGCGGAAACACAGGCTCTGTGTGTGTACCTTTTAGTGCATCTTTTTATTTGAAGTGGCTGTATGACCCACCAGCCTACTTTGTAGTCCATCTACAAGGTCTCCTGTTAATTAATAGACCTGTGAATAACCATAACTGCCTGTGGGCATGCCCAACACTAAGCAAATGACTGAGTTGCAGTGGGAAATCTGCTCCACACAGGGAGCCTTAATTTGAGCCATACGTGGTTAAAAAAAAAAAAAAAAAATGCAGGCACGGCCAGCATGCAACTGGACGCACAGCTTTTGGTCTGTTTCAAGTTATATAAGTCCCCAGTGTACAGAAAGTAACATTCGTAAAAGGGAAAGCAATGGTTCTGATTTACTGCCACCTGTTAGCATAACTTGGACGAGGCTGGCTTTGTGGTCCTGAGGGAGGGCAAGGCTCGGAGACAGGCAGGAGCCGAGGGCTGGCTGTCCTGGAGAGCCTTAGACCAGACTGGACCTCCTGCCCGCCAGCAGGGATCTGGAGATGCCCATCACAGGGCGGATGGTCCTGAAAGTGCGGCCACAGTAATCTGTCCCAGTTTACAGACAAGACTCATCTCCTGGGGGCTGTACGGGAGGGGTGGCGGGTCCTTCATTAGAACCTGGCCTTGGGGCCACTCAGATCTGTAAAGGACAGCTGTCTAATTGGATTTGCCTGTGTGTACTGTCTCAGCTTTTTACAATGGGAATAGGCTACCCAGCCCTTCTAATTAGATTGTTAAACATAATAGCCGATGGCACAGCGGTAAAGAATTTGCCCTCCTCTTTGTAAAGCGCAGAATAGGGCTCAGAAAAGACTCAGGATTTTTTCCAGCCCATTTCCCTCATCATTGTATCTGATGGTAATGAGACAAAGTTTATTTCTTTTTGAAAGCTCCTGGAGGAGCACAGGCCAGGTTGAAGTTCAAACTAAATGTCAAAACACAGGCAGGCAATACAGTAGCGAACTTCTGTTTCCCTTCGGCCTCCTGTCTTCCCTAATTGGGGCCCTGTTGGTCGTCTCCAAGAAAGACCAAGCAACTGGATTGGAAATTGGATTTCCCTGTCACCCCTCAAGGTGGTCTCCAGAGTGGAGTTGAGAAAATTACTGGAATGGGGTGGGCCAAACTCCTTCCCAGTGTTCTGTGTCCAGTCTCCCCATCTCTTAGGAAGAAGCAGGATGTGGAAGGAAAGGGGACAAAAAGAGAAGAAGGAAGAGAAAGTTGAGGATGAAAGGTGATGGCAGAGCCCCAGCCCATGGCCTCAAGTCCCAGTATCTGCCTATCTCTTGCTTCCTGACGCATTGTCCTGCCTCGTGATTTGACTTGTGTGGGACATTTATCAGACACTTAGCCTGACTCAAGCGGTGCTGTCTTAGTAGCCATCAGGGAAGTCACCCACCTCACACCTAAAAGGCTTCCAGGGCCCGAGTCACTTACTCAGTGGCCTTTGTCTTTATAAAGAGCAGTGTGAGGTTACTTGCCAGCCTGTGTCCCCAGAGTCCCTCCACCATCCAGCAGACAGCAGCAGCAGTGAGAACTCTCTATCTCTTCTTCCTTCCTTTTTTTTTTTTTTTGGTTGTTGTTTTTTCCTGTGGTACTGGGATTAAATCCAGAGGTGTTCTATCTCTGAGCTACAGACCTATTTTTATTTTTCAAACAAGGTCTTGCCAAGTTTCGGTGGGTCTCACTAAGTTATTGAGACTGGCTTCAAACCTGTGATCCTCCTGTCACAGCCTCTTAAGTACTGGGATTACAGCGTGCATCATCATGCCTGGCTCTTGATGGATTTTATTAATTTTGGTACTGGGGTTTGAACACAGACATATTCTACCAGCCTTTTTATTTTTGGAAACAGGGTCTCACTAAGCTGAGACTGGCCTCGAACCCGCAATCCTCTAGTCTCAGCCTCCCAAGTACTGGGATTGTAGGGTGTGGATATAAAATCTGGGAGTTGGATACAGTACGATAATGGGCCTAAATTTCGGTCCCAGGAAGGCAGAACATCTCTTCCCTTCCCGAAATAGAACAACTTCGTCTGTTCTGAAACAAGGTGTTCTAGAACAAGGGGGAGAGGGAGGGGAGTTAAACAGAAAGCTCTGAGAAATTTCCTAGTCATCCGGTGTTACATCATGAGCCTGTCCCAGAAGAGGAGCCAGTCTATATTGTCCCTGTGGCTCAATCCGGCCCTAGATACAGGGTTCCACCAATGTCTGCACCCTTTCTTTGTTACCTGAAGAGCCAATCCCAACTCCTAAAGTTCCTCCCCGCCCTGGTGACAGGGCTCCACCAATCCCTGTGCCTTCTCTTTGTTTCCCTTCCCGTGCACACAAAGAAGTTTCCCCGCCTATGTACAATCCTATAAAAGGCTGAACACAGCCAGAGTGGGGGGCCTTGTCAAGACTCCACTGTGTTGGATGAGACTTGGACCCTAGCTCGAGCTTGCAATAAACCTCCTTCTTGCTTTTGCATTGCTCTGTGTGAGGTGATGGTCTTTTGGTGGGGTACCCCAAATTTGTGCACAACAGGATGAGAGTCATGCACCCTCATGCCCAGCAAGAATTTTTCTTCTTAAAATCATTCAGGAAAGCAAGGAGTGATTCTAGCCTGACACTGTACAGATGCCTCCAGATTATTTTTGTCATTTTTTCTCTCTATTTTGACATTCCCTCAGTGAAATGACCACTTGGTTTTCAGGAATTATGCTCACTAAAAGCAAGCAATATTTGACTCACCTTCTGTCTTTAAGAGAGGAATGAATAAATGAAAGGGTAAGGGTGAGGGATTTCCCACCTTTCCTGCAACCTGGAACTGCTATTTCTGCCAAGATTCAGCAGTGACCACAGAACAGCCCTGCTCATAATCCTTTGTTCCCCACTCAGAGTCCACACCTTCTGGCCACATCTTGGTGCTGTTCTTTCTCTGGGACCAGGCGTGCTTGGCTTTCGAGGAGCCTGCCCCAATGTTCTTTGCAACATGCAGACCAGGGCTCCTATTGTCAGGTCTGCACATTGGTTCTGTAGAAAATGGACCCCAGTCCCTGAAGCCCGGGCCCCTGATTTCTAGGTGCTATGAGCCTGCCTGTCCACTTTGTGTGAGATCGGCCGCTTCTCAGTCATCTTACCTCTCCAGATTGTGGGACCATTGATGCTTAAGAGGCATCTTTGTCTTGTCCATTACATACTTCTGTCTTACCACATCCTGCTGTAAATTTATTTTCGGAGGGTACATGGGTCCATCCTCAGCACTCCATAACTCCTCCCTCTCAGCGATTCCCAGGACAGGTTCATTCTGCAGATCCTCATGCTTGAGGTCTAACACTGCACAGGGATGCACAGGGCTGCACAGGGCTGGAGATGTAGCTGTGATAGCACACAGGCTTAGTATGTGTGACAAGGTCCCGGTGTCAATCTCTAGCACCAAAAACCCAGAGTGAAACAGAGCTCTCTCCTTGGAAATGCTGCTTGGACTTTATGTCCTGCAGTCTCTGTACAGAGAAGGACTTCAGGGAGGAAGATGCGGGAAGAGATGTGCTAGCGTGGAGATCACCAAAGCTCTAGCAGAGCAGGGCGTGCTGTCTTCTGCTTCCCTGCGATTCTGTCTCCCTGGACTCGCTGTGTGTCTTTCTCAGGCTAAAGAAGCATGGACTGGACAGGACTAGGTCCACATATGTAGTTCCACGTGGTGCATGTGTAGAACAGATGATTACTATGAGATACACGTTTCTCCCATGATGAGAATAAATAACTATGTATAGAAACCATATAAAGGAGTTAGATCTCTTCCACATAGCTTACACATTTTTGAAAACTGAACCATAAAATCAGCACAGACCCTGACCCCCACTCTAAACCTTTGATTCAAAGAACTGAGTGCTTGCAGCGAGGACACTTGAGCAAAAGCCCAGTCCTGCAGTCGAGGCAAACCCAAATAACCCTTTGTTTTGAAATGAGAGCCTTCTGTGTCTGAGGCCTGCGAGGTTTCTCATTCCACTCTGCATTCCACACACTTGGGTGATTCTCAGTCTCCTTGGTGGAAACAGTTTACAAAGTTCCTGGAACTGACAAGTGGATCATGTCAAGGACTGACATTACTTGAGAACATTTTGATCTTGCAGATGCGGGAGTGCAGTCAACTGGACGTGTGTGTCTACAAGGATGTGAAGACGCGTGTGTCTCTCTGTGTTCCTGGGATGTGAGTGGAATGGCGTTGCTCCATGTGCTTTCCATCATGTTTTATTTAGTTTGAGACAGGTGCCACAAATATTGCCTCAAATATGACTAGAAATGCTCCATGGCACATTCCTAGCAAGCCTTGCCTTTCCTTCTAGAAGCTTATTGACAGCTGATTTTGCTCCTTGAATTTCTCAGAAAATAACTTTCCATCTAAGTGGGAATGTATCATTCTTATTTTGCAAACATGCGGCTCTGTGTGGCAAATGGGAGCTAGGACAGAGGGCTGACTAAAAAAAATGTGAAGAGGAGCTTGCAGAGAAATCTCACCTTAGGTTTAGTCCACTCCTTTGTCCATTTCTGGAATGAATTCCAGAAAAATATTCCTGAAATTAAGATGCCATGGATCAAAGTTGGTCTCTGATGATTCAAAGGGGTATTTCCTCAGTATCTCATTTCATCTCCAAAGTAAGTGGAAACAAATAAAGAAAGAAATATTAAGGGCTAAAGTCGCCAGGATTGCTCTCTTAGAACTCTAAAGCAGGTGTGAGAGCCAGACATGTAGCTAGACTGATGGAGAAGGCCTGTGGATATGTGAACTGCTGGATTCCGTCCTGTGCAGTTGTAAAAATGCTGTTATTTGAAGGGATGGGGAGAGAAACTTCTTTTACCTTTCCCTATTCTTATTACTGTGGATAGGATGTCCAAGACCCTGCACAGAGGCTGAGAGCCGTGAACATATGCAGGTGAGTACTGCGACAGTAAGACATCCAAATGGCAAAGAGAGCCTGCCCCCCCCCCCATTTCCCAGAGTGCCACTGCCCCCCCCCCATTTCCCAGAGTGCCAGTTAATGTCGCTCCATGTCCATCGATGTTGCTATGGTTTGAGTGTGCCCCTTAGGAGTCCAGGTACTGGAAACTTTGTCCTCTTTCTGGTGGGACCTTAGAGACGGGGCCTAGTGGGCGTTTCGTCAGATCATTGGGAGGTGCCCTTGGAAAGGATTAAGGAAGTTCCCATGGGACCCTGAGTCGATTCTTTAGAGAACAAGTAGTTATGAAAGAGCCCTTTCCTATCCTCTGGCTTCCTATCTCACTACATGATGATCTCACCCCATTTCATTTCATTTTGCTTTTTTTATTTTATTTTGTGGTACTCGATTTAACCCAGGTGAATTCTACTTCTGAGCCACACCCCCAGCCCTTTTTACTTTTCATTTTGAAGCAGTCTCACTAAGTTGTAAAAGTCTTGCTAAGTTGCTAAGGATGGCCTCAAATCTGCAATCCTCCTGTGTATACCTCCCAAGTACCAGATTGCAGATGTGTACCACTGCGCTTGGCTGATCTCACCTCTTACACTCACTTCCGACATTGTGGTTCTCAGCAGGCGCAGGTGCGATGCCCTTGAACTTCCAGAACCATGAGTTAAATTAACCCCTTTTCTGCATAAAGCATCCAGTCTCAAGTATTTATCATAATAATGGAACATGGACTAATACAGATGCTATAGAAAACTGTTTTTCAGTCTAAAAGCAACTCCTCTCTGCACCAAAACAACAGACATAAGAGTTAAAATGAAGTCTTATGTAGAAAACAAGAGTGCTGGTGGGAATACATCTTCTGCAGAGAGGACATGGTGAGTTGTGGTTTTGGTTCCTACCCTATAAGAGACCTGGTAGTCTTAGAGGGAAACACAACCAAAAGCAGAATGCTGAAGCCAGGGGCAGCCTCAAGACCTTGGACACGTCATGTAAAGCCAATTGACAGGAAGCTCTCAGTGAACCAAAACACCATCCTGTCATCCCAAGGGCTTCCTGGGGCAGGGTGTGCCTTTATCCTGGTCCAGCTCATCTCAGGCTCCATGTTGGTTCTCAATAGTACAGTAAGTGTATATTTTCCACACATTACAGCCCACAAGCTAAGAATGCAGCTCACATTATTTTTATTAAATTTGGCAGGGATTTTGGCAATTGAACCAGGAGCATTCTACCTCTGAGATACACCCCCAGCCCTTTTTATTTCAAAACAGGTCTTACTAAATTGCTGGGTTTTACTAAGTTGCTGAGGCTGGCCTCAAACCTGCGATCCTCCTGCCTCAGCCTCCCAAGTACTGAGATATCAGGCTCCACCACCACACCCGGCTGCAATTTACATTTTTAAGTGATTGAGGGGAAAATCAAAAGAAGAATATGTCATGACCTGGAAAACTACTAGAAATCTAAATTTTAGACTTGTTGGGACACAGTCGTGGCCATTTGTGTACACATCATCTTTGTCTGTTTTTATGCCTCGATGTAGGAGTAGCCACAAAGACCCCTAAAGCCATAAACCCTAATGTATTGATTACCTTGCCTCGTACGAAAAACATTTGCAACCCCTCAGGTATGAGACTGCCAAGGCACTGTGAAGATTCTAGCATAGCCTAGAGCGTGGAACATGCCAGCTGGCTGCTCAAAATTCCACCCGGGTCCACAGCAACCCTGGAGAACATCTGCCCACATGGGGCAGGCAGTGATTCAATAAAATACAGAGGCAACCCGTCCCTCTGGCAGGCAGGAAACGGCAACAGGACAGAAGCTGAGCTAAACACTCCCAGCACATGTAAAATGCATGTGACAAATCACAAGGGAAGTTTAAACATTGACTACTGGTGCAGAGAAAAACATGCAACCCACCCAAGGTTTAAGTGCCTATGTCGATGACAGAGCATCACAGTGTGCTATTGGGATTTAGGATGGAAGTCTTTATGAGACTGCATATGTTGTTGCAATTAAGAAAAGATGCACTTTCTCTTGATTTTTTTCTTCTGATGGGAGGCCTCTGTGTACATGTATGGGATTAGCTAAGTCCCAAAGACAAACATTACTGAAATTCTTTCATTCATGAAATAGCTAGTTCATTCGTTCATTCGTTCATTGACTCATTCATTCATTCATTCATTCATTCAGCTAATATTTACTAAATACACATGAGAGATGAAAGACCCTTACCAGCAGCAGCTGAGAGCCAATGGAAGGAACAGACACATGTACCAAATGAAGTAAAATATAAATCTTCCCAAATGGAAAAGAGAGCACACAGATAAAACACCAGAATCAACTCCTTGTTTTTTTGTCCAACAGTTAGCTCCTGCTGCCTGCCTTCCCAGGGCCAGGAGAAACTGTCAGCCAACACCAACCTAAGAAGCCCGGGCACCACCTATTAGTGGGTCACTCCCAGGTTTGAGGCCAGCAACTTAGTGAGACTCTATTTCAAAACAAAAAATAAAATAGGGCTGGGGGTGTAGCTTACAGGTAGAATACTCCTGGGTTCAGTCCAAGCACCTGAAGAAAAAACACACGTATCTATATATATCTTTCTATGTTAAAAAGATAAATTGAGCTGGGCATGGTGGTGCATGCCTGAAATCCCAGTACTTGAGGCTAACACAGGAGGATTTCAGGTTCAAGGCTAGCCTCAGCAGCTTAGCAAGACCCTCAGAGAGAGATAGATAGGAGTGTGTGTGTGTGTGTGTGTGTGTGTGTGTGTGTGTGTGTGTGTGCGTGTGTGTGTATCAACCTAAGCATAGTGCAGTTGAGGATTCAATTCAATCCAGGAGGAACTGGGAACTCACAGGAAACCTCATCAGGAGTCTAGAGAGGAGGAGACTGGGGGCTGCTCCCTCCCCAGCCCACGCCCATCTCCAAGTTCCCCTCCCACCCAGCACAGGAAGTGAATGTTTCCAAGGAGGCCTCAGGAGAAAGTCCTGCTGGATCCTTCTTGGAGGTATGCAGTTAAACGTGTTTTCATGTTGTCAAAGATTAAATAATTAGGAGAACATGGTCAAGATCAAAAGGCAGCACCATGTCACAAGCAATTAGGAGGCCATGCAGCTGTGACAGGGAGGGTCCCGCTGGTGTACCTGCCTTAGAGAACCATGTGGGCTCAGTATGAAATGTGGGGCACTTCACATTTCTTTAAATCTCATAAAAACAAAAATACAGCTAAAATGGACTTTAAAGTGAGGGCCAAATAAGAGAGAAAGCAGGGAAGAAAGAAAAAGCAAATCACCAGCTTATAAACCAGCAGTCCTTCCTTGAAGAGGTCCCCATAGAAATGGGCCACATGTCATAAAACAGAAATCAAGCTGATACACTTGTAGAATACTTTATTTCCCACCACATCCGGACATCCCCATCAAGAAAGAAGTGTGTTGATGATTCAAGCGTGTTTCACAACGGGACACCTACATGATCATAGCATTACGAAGTAGGCCTCCTCATGATGATCCTACCTGTGGTCTAACTTTACGGAGTGGGATGTCAACACACAAAACCAAAAAATCTCACCTGAGAATTGCCCCTACATCATATGGCTATGAAAGCTAAATTTAAGCAATATGGAAACAACATGAATGAATCTAACATGAAAGTTGTGAGAATGATCTTGATTTGCAAACCCATAATGTTTAAAAATATATGTACATTTGGAACTGGGGATTGAACCCAGGGGCATTCCACCTCAAAGCTACACCCTTACTCTTTTTGAAATGATTTTGAAACAGGATCTCACTAAGTTGCTGAGGCCAGCCTCAAACCTGAGATCCTCCTGCCTCAGCATCTCAAGTACTGGGATTGCAGCATCTCTAAACATTTTTAAACTGCCAATACATGACTCTTCCAAGGACATTCTATATCCAAACCGTAACAATCACCAATAGTGTTTATTCCTAATAAATGTATTAGTAGAAAATAATAATAAATGTATTTATTATTGTTATTTAAATAATAAATATATTTATAATTCCTAATAAATGCATCATGTATACTGAGTGGTTTCTCCCAGCACTGCAGGGAGTGCTTGGGGATTTCACAGCACAAATGGGATGCCCTAAAGGCCAAAGGCAGTCCAGGAATTTCCACATGACTTGAGGTCAAGAGGCCATGAGGCTCCACAATCCAAGAATGGAACAGAGCCGACAGCTTAGGAGAGGACTCCCTTTAAAGAGATAAACTGAGCCACCTGAAATCCCAGTACTTGTGAGGCTGACACAGGAGGATCACAGATTCAAGGCCAGACTCAGCAGCTTAGCAAGACCTTCAACAATGAGACCCTGTTTCCAAAAAATAAAATAAAATAGAGCTGGGGGTGTATTTCAGAGGTAGAATGGCCCTGGGTTCAATCTCCAGTGCCCAGAAAGAGAGGAAGGAAGGAAGGAAGGAAGGAAGGAAGGAAGGAAGGAAGGAAGGGAGGAAGGGAGGAAGGGAAGGGAGGGAGAGAGGGATGAGCAAGAGAGCAGACCCACCTACCAGCCACCTGCTGTTCTCCACCACCTTTAGCAGGTGACATTAACTAAAGAATAGCTATCTTGGCATAGACCCCAAATCTGAAGCTTAGATCGGTGCACACCGCACCTGGGGGGACGGGGTGCTCACTGGCACAGAGAAGGAAGCACACTGAGGTGAGGCTGCGGGGCAGGCTGCACAAGAGGCCGACAGTGCCCTGAGAAGAGCTTTTGATGCCTCGAACAGAAGACTGAGCTGACAGTCCTGTCTCTCTCCTCCCACCTCCTGGGCACTGGGGAGAGAAAGAGTTAAACTTTATGCAGAGAGAAGCCCCTTCCCCGTACCCCATCCCTGGGACCCTAGGCCTTTCCTTTGACAGGCACATACAAGATCATGTTGCCCTGAGGCAACATGAAGGTGCTGGGGATTTGTCAGTCTCCAGAGAGCTCCTCATGAAGAAAAGAATACATAGACACTCATTCTGGGATCTTCATTAAGTTCTGAGACCAGGAAACTTCAACACACACATGCACCCATGTGCTCAGAACCAAATTTGGTGGGACAGTAGGGAAGCCCTGGGTTGGAGGCTGTCCCATTCAGGAGGTAGACAGGATCCCCTCCAGGCCTCCCAGCACTTGTGGAATTTTCTGGGGGCTTGCTCGGGCACTGGTTTTCAACTGTGCTTCTGAAATTAGCCTGAACGATGGAAACAATTCCTTTCCAAGATTAAAATCTTCCACCCTCTAAAATTAGTCCCAGGAAATTGGAACGTCTATAATTGTAGGAGGTGACACAACCCCGAATTCAGAGTGGGCTCACTTACGGAAGTCACCAGGGTATTTCCTCAGGAGGTTTTGTCCTCTAACTCGAGGGCACAAAAGGGTCATCAAATCTCAATGGCTTTCAGTCTCCCGGTTATTAAATCCTTTCCAGGGAGGAGATAACATGGAATTGTTAGCCAAGAGGAGTTGTGACATGCCAGCCTTTCTTCCTATATAAGCAGGAGGATCTGTGTGCACTGGTGTGTGTGTGTGTGTGTGTGTGTGTGTGTGTGTGTGTGTGTGTGTGTGTGTTCAGAGAATTCAAGGCTCTGCCCTTTCAGATTTATTTGTCTTTTTTTTTCTCAAATCACAAATCAAAAATAGGAAACAGAAGGGGCTTTAAACAAGTCAGAGAGAGAGAGACTTGCAGAGTAGTTGAAGTGGTAGGGAGAGAGGATTGAAAAAGGAAGCAGTTCAAATAGTACTGTGCAAGACTGAAGGTCTCACATGCAGAAAGGGAGGAGAAGGGAGTGAATGGGACCTGAGCTGTGTGCATTGTGTTTTTAACCCGTTGAACTTCACTATGATGTGTAATTGTAATGCACTAATAAAATAATTTAAAAGAAATCACAAAAAGCCAGGATCATGTTTTCCTTTTTACATTGTCCATGTTTAAAGTTTACTAACATAAGAGCTTTATAGTGCATGATATATGCATATGATCAAATTTACTAAAAGGCTGTCACGAGTCAGGAGTGCAAATGAGCCAATAAAAAATAGTTCTGGCCTGTCATGGTGGCACACTCCTCAGGAATTGAGAGGCCCAAACAGAAGAATCACAGGTTGGAGGCCAGCCTCAGCAACTTAGTGAGACCCTGTTTCAAAATTTAACAAAAAGAAAAAAAGGGCTGGAGGTGTGGCTAGCTCAGAGAAAGGATACTGCTGGGTTCAATTCCCAGTACCAAAATAGAAAAACAAAACAAAAAATGAGGCTCTGCATTTTGCATTTTGTTGTTTTTCTAGAATGTGCTACATTTTTCCTTTGTATATCTTTTCTGGCTAAAGAAAAAACAAAGAGGGCTAAGAAGAAACTGCTGTGGACTGAGAAGGTACAGATGTCAGAACCCTGAAACTCGGTGTCTTCATCGTGGGCCCAGGTGAGCTGGTACACTTTTGGCTCAGACACAGTGAGGAAGTCAAGACTTGGAAAGAAGAAGGAGGCAGGTTTGTTAGTTCATTAGTTAGTTTGTTAGTTGGTTAGATAGTTTGTTTTTGGTACTAGGAATTAAAGCCAGGGGCATTCTACCTCCAAGCTATACCCCTAACCATTTTTATTTTTTTATTTTGAAACAGGGTCTTGTTAAGTTGCTGAGGGTCTCACTAAGTTGCTGAGACTGGCTTTGAATGTGTGATCCTTCTGTCTCAGCCTCACAAGTACTGGGATTCCAGTCATGCGCCACTTCACCTGCCTGAGACAGGTTTTTTTTAAAGGGTCCAATCTCAACTTCCTTCCATGGAGCTGTCAAATCACTTTCCAGAAAACTCTTCCAGCTCCCAAGGCCTCCTGCTTGTTTGGGTTTTCCCTTCAGTTTTGCTTTCTCTGATTGTCTTCTTTTCTGTCTCTAGGGTGGTGGGTTCCACGGCAGTGGCTGCAGAACTGAAATCCTGAGCAGAACCACTCAGCCCAGCCCAGGCTCCTCCCCAGGTAGGTCACCTCCCAGCATGCCCCAGTGCCTGCAATGTGCACCAGCCACTGCACACGACGCCCCATGCCTTGACTCCATGCGTTCACCAGCACAACAAACATCCACTAAACCTCTGCTAAAAGAAGCAAGTGACTAAGGACGGAGATATGATCCTGAGCAAACAGATCCGCCCTTGCCCGGGGACCACTAGCCGCCTATCGAAGAGACACACAGCCACCAAATTACACCAGCGATTATAAAATAACCACTGGCTCCTGGTGCTGAGGAAGAGTGCCAAGTACTCCAGAGCCACAGGAGTGATGGCTTTCGTCTGGTCTGCTAGGAACACAGGCAGCAGCTGAAGTGTGGGCCACGTGTGGACAGAGGCCCAGGCAGAGGGGCAGCTCTGGATCCTTCTAGAGCATTCTTCCCCCACATGCAGCTGGTGGAGCCCATTTCTCCTTGAAGCTCCACTCAAATGACATCCTGGAGCCATCTGTCCAGGACTCTCCCAAACTCTTTTTTTTTTTTTTTTTTTTCTTTTCCACCAGTGGATTTACCACAGACAGTGAACAGCAGGATATATCCAGCATTTCCGAGGTAGGAGGCACATCGGAGAGGGAGACAGGGCCCTGCCTGAGTGTTTGTTTGTTTGTTTGTTTGTGCAAAGTACTAGGGATTGAACTCACGGGTATTCTACTTCCAAGCTACACACCTAGCTTTTTTTATTTTTGCTTTGAAACAGGGTCTCATTAAGTTGCTGAGGGCCTCACTACATTGCTGAGGCTGGCCTCCACCCTGCAATCTTCCTGTCTCAGCCTCCCAGGTACTGGGATTACAGATGTGCACCACTGCACCTTTAAAATTGCTTTGCAAAATGTGAAGCACTGCTTGAGTGTGTCTTAGTTTATTGCTGCCTTTATTCTTGTGTAGTCTAGGCCTCCATCGTCTTCAGCAAGAGAATCCAGAGAGTCCAGGGCTCATCTTAATGTCCCATGGTCCCTGGGCATGGTGGTACACAGCTGTCACCTCAGTACTTGTGAGACTGAAACAGGAGGATCACATTCGAAGCCAGCCTCAGCAACTTAGACCCTGTTTCAAAAGAGAAAAGAAAATGGGGTGGAGATGTAATTCAGAGATAGAATGCCCCTCAGTTTAATCCCCAGTACAAAGAAAGAGAAAGAAAGAAAAAACGAAAGAGGAGAGAAAGAAAGGAAGGAAGGAGGGATTGTTTTAAAGAAAAAAGGAAAGAAAGAAGAAAGAGAAAGAAAGGAGGGAGGGGGAGATCATTTTAAAGAAAAAGTAAAGAGAAACTGGAGCCTTACAGCCATCTTGGATTATGCAGAGGGTTTTTTTTTTTTTTTTTCCTGTTTTTATTTTTTATTTATTTATTTTTTGTGGTACAGGGGATAGAACCCAGGGGCATTCTACCTCTGAAATTCACCCTCCACTCTCTCCTGTCTCAGCCTCCCAAGTACTGGATTACAAGCTTGTGCCACCAAGCCCAGATGTTTTTGTTTTTAACTAAGTCATCATAGGAAGAGACCTGGGAAAAGGCTGGGTTCCTCCCCAGCTGTGAGGCAACTCCCAGTCCTAGGTTCACCTGTTCTGAGTAGATTTATACATGAAAACATTAAAGTCTTCCTGTCCTGATTAATGTTTTTCAGGTCTTGGAACTCATAGATACCTCTAATCTGAAGTGATACATAAGCCACTCTAAGACATAAGTATTTCTATATCTGAGTATAAAAAACTATAAAAGAATTCGTTGTGTACCCATCAAAAGGTGACATATCAGCCTGGCACAGTAGTACACACTTGTCATCCCAGCACTTCGGAGGCTGAGACGGTCTCAGCAGCTTAGTGGGACCCTCAGCAATTTAGCAAGACCCTGTTTCAAAATAAAAAATAATTTAAAAAAAATGGCTGGGGGTGTATCTCAGAGGTAGAATTCCTCTGGGTTCAATCCCTAGTACCAAAACCAAAAATAGTGTGTGTGTGTGTGTGTGTGTGTGTGTGTGTGTGTGTATTTAGAAAAGGAGAAAAATGAGAGAAAGACCAAATCTCACCTTTCAAGGATGCATTCCACTTATTTTGTCAGAATCTTCTAAGAGAAGTAAATATTTTGAAAATTTTCTCAGAAATATAATGGTGAAACTATCTCCATTTTACAGTAAAAAAAGAGAAATAACTATATTTGTTTTTCTTTTTAATCCTATTTTCACTACAAGACCAGTGGCTAAAAAGTTTAATTTGGCTCCTTTTGAAAGTGTTTTAGAACAAAGTTGCTCAGGAGAATTCCTAAGGAAATAGGAAAAAAGAATGTCATTTCTCTGGATCTACTTGAAAAAGAATTGAATGACTTTCACTTGCCTTTTATTCTAAAAAAAATATATTCTTGGACTAAGACAAAGTATGAAAAATTCATATGAAGCATTTGATACTTCAATAGGTGAGAAATCATTTTTTTAAAGTGAAGACTGTACATTCAGACTTTAGAGATGAAAGCTATAATAAAATGATGATTTTTTAAAAAACAAGCCATAGCCTGATCCCAGTACTTCAGAGGCTGAGGCAGGAGGATTGCAGGTTCAATGCCAGTCTCAGCAACTTAGTGAGGCCCATGAGAACAGCTGCCATCTTTAGCAGATTTTCTACCCTGGGTTCTGTCCACCATGCATAGGATGGTTCCATCCTTCTCCCCTCTCACCAGGTAGCTGTCCCCTGATGCCTACTTTACAGAGAAATTGTGGAGCCAGCCTATGAAACTCCAACCATGGCCGGGCATCACTAGGACAATCCCATCCTGTATGCGTCCTTTCCCAGAATCCTCTACTCACAGGGCCGCCATTTCTCTTCTAGACTCAGAATTCCTCTGGGTTCAATCCCTAGTACCAAAAACAAAAATAGTGTGTGTGTGTGTGTGTGTGTGTGTGTGTGTGTGTGTGTGTGTGTGTGTGTATTTAGAAAAGGAGAAAAATGAGAGAAAGACCAAATCTCACCTTTCCGACAGCCAGTCCGACACCTGTGCCTGGCGGTCTCTCTACCCCAACAGCCTCCCCGCACTTCTTCCATTTATTGACACTTTTGTATCTTCCATATCCACCCTAGTATTCTCAGACAGACCCTTCTCCCTCTTGCTGTGAGTCTCTGTCTCTCTGGGTCCTCTTCCTTCTACTCCACAGCGAAGCTCTTTCAAAGACCGATGTCTCTTGGCTGCCTCCGTCTCCTAGCCTCCACTTACTTCCCAGCCTACTCAGCGTAACCCCTGCTCTCTTTGCTGCAACTAACAATTCTTGCTAAGGTTACAAAAAAGCTCCGTGCTGCTGGATCCACTAAACACAGCCAGCACATTCTCAGCATTGTGGAATGTATTTGATATACAATGCCCTCTCTTCCTCCCTTTTTATACTTTTATGGGTACATTGTAATTCTACATCATAGTGAGATTCAAAGTGATACAAACATACACGCACACATACTTGGTGTGTTTCCCTCTGCATCCCACCCTGCACCCCTCCTCTCTTGTACATGTTGGTGAGATTGGTGGTGATGTCTTCATATATGGACAGCAGTATTTGAACTGTTTCCTTCCTCAAGCCTCCTCCCTGCCCCCCACCTCCCTTCCCTAATCTCCACTATTTTACAGGTCTCTCTCTTCATTTATCTGAAGTCTCTTTTGTTTCTTGTTTTCTATGATGCAATGATTTTCTGGCTTCACCCCATCTCTCTGGCCCTTCCTTTCCTGAGTTGTTTTCAATTTTGTCTTCTTCCACATGGACATTTACTTCTGAAGTTAAGTCTCTACCTATGCCCCAAACTCCACCTATACCCAGATAAGTGTCAAATTTATCCCTGCAGCTCACCCTACCCTGGGTCCTGTCTCCACGTGACTCAACCAGTAACTCTGGAGATGACATGAACCACAGTGAACTAATGATGCTCCCCGCCCCTGCAGCCCTGGCCACCCCCAGGCCTGTCCATAGCCTGCGGATTCATTTCTGCAATCTTCCCATTATCTTGGTAGAAACCCACGTGCCAGCCTTGAACCTGCCTTTTCCCTCATTTCCACACCCAGCCCACCTCTGTGCCCGTCCATCTCCTCCTGTGGAGGCAAGGACTCTCGTGAGCTCTCCTTCAACACCACAACTCCCAGGCTTCCTCCAGCTCCCGTGTTCTTTCCCTGGCCCTCCCAGTGTCCCTGGAACAGTCCCTTTCACCTGCTCTCAGAAAGACAGAGACCTTTGAAATGCAACCATAATCATGCCAGGTGTGTGCTTAAAGCCCCTGCTCCTCTGTGCACTCAGAGGGCACCCCAAAAGGTGATATGCAGACTGGCCCACCTCTCCCCCTTTACCTCCCACAGGCATGAACCACTTGATTCCAAGATACAGAAACTTGATTTCACTTTCTCAGCTCTACTTACTTATATTTCATTGATTTTAAGAGCTCGTTACATAGTTACAGCTGTAGCTTTCTGATGCTTGTGTTATAAGTACATCCCACAGATGTGCTGTCTGCGCCCTCCCAGAAGAGAGCAGGAAACCCCTCCAGAGTCGCCCTTCAGGATGCACCCTGCTCTGCAGGCTGGACTCCCTGGCCTACTTCACTGGGCCCTGCCTGGAAAGGATCCTGTGTCAAGTCAGGGTGACGCTGCAGAGTGAATCTCAAAGCCTTTACCTTATGTTATCCTTAAATGTAATTGAGTCATGAGGGCTGTATCCCAGCAGTGGATAAATCCATTGTAGTGGATTTACCTGGGTGGTACCCAGTAGGTCTGCAGGGTGTGGCTGGAAGTGGGTCCGTGGGGTTGCAGCCTTGGCGATTATATAAAGGGTTCTTTCTCCTCCAGCTTGCTTTCTTGCTTCTTAATGGCCTCTGTGATATAAAGATCACAGCCCATGTGTTCTCCCTCTGCCTTCCGCTGCCATGCCTTGCAGTCCATGGTCCCCTGCCTTACATGGACTGAGCCCAAGACCACAAGAAAATAAATCTGCTTTCCTCTAAGTTACATGGTCAGACATTTAGATTGTGGCTTCAAGAATGCTAATGGGTACACCTTGGAAAAAAGAAGTCTCAGAAATAAGCACCTTTTGGAGAGAGACAATAGTGATGTCCTTCTTGATAGAGGAACTAGTTTCTCAGGGAAGCCGCTCTCCAGAGCTTCCTCTAGGAAGCTGAGCATTCTGCAAAGCAGACTATAAGAATAGGGCTCCTGATTGCCTCCACTCCCAATTTTAGCTCAAAGGCACGCACTGCAGCCGAATGGGCATAATTCACAGTATTACGTCCCTCCACTTGCGTTTTCATCAGTCCACATTAGCTGTATTATTCCTCTATTTCATATGGAGGGTAGGCCTGGCACAGCAGCTGTTGTGCTAATGCATTATGCACTTCCTTGTTATTTTCTTTGTCATGCACAGTCTGAAATTCAGTTGCAGCAAGTGAACAGGTAAGGGGAAGCAGAAGAAAAGAATTAGCAAAGGGACAGTGGACAAGTGAGCAGCCACACTTTAGTCCCTAACAGAGAGTAGGGAGGTAGAGCAGATGGAAGTGTGTTTAAATTACTCTACTGTCTTAGTGTTTTCACTGAAAGATGTTCCACCAAGGAGGAGCTGGTCTCACTTGGAACATTGGTCGTCCACAGCTCCGAACCTTGTAGGCTGACTTGGTTTCCTGCAGAAGTAGAGTCCTCACATTCAAAGATGGCTTCATTGTGCAGGGCGTCTGGGGCTACGCTCACACCAGACACTGCGGCTGGTTCCTCTGGTTGTGTCTTTCTACTCAGCTGATGTACCTACTAGCACTGCTCAGGACAGGCAAAGCAAAGCATGGAGCTGGTGCAGTGCTCTGAGGGCAAGATGTGCAGATGACAGCCATCAGGCCCAGTGATGTGAGCCTCCAACAAGGGACAAGGGCAGGCTGCATGGAGCTGGAAACTCTCCAGGAGAAATCAGAGCTGTGAAGGGCTGTGAGCTCTGGAAACAGCTGCTGGTGTTGATGGTCCTATCTCTCTCTCTCTCTCTCTCTCTCTCTCTCTCTCTCTCTCTCTCTCTCTCTTTCTCTCTCTCTCTCTCTCTCTCTCTGCCTTGCACGGGCGACACAGGTGCCCTTCATGTGGAAATGATGTGGCCGCCGCATGGCCTCCTGGCCAAGCACCAGCTT
This sequence comes from Graphiurus murinus, assembly GCA_004027655.1. Taxonomy (NCBI): domain Eukaryota; kingdom Metazoa; phylum Chordata; class Mammalia; order Rodentia; family Gliridae; genus Graphiurus; species Graphiurus murinus. The sequence goes on along the minus strand of PVLC010000920.1, from coordinate 19,816 downwards.
TAAAATCAAGCAGACTTGGATCTGAATTTAGACTCTGCCCCTGAATAACGCAGTGGCTGTACTAATTCCCGATCCCACTGACAGCATGCAAGAGTCATTTCCCCACAGCCTCACTAGCATTTATTAGTTTGACTTCTTGACGACTGCATTTCTAACTAGAGTTAGAGGGAATCTCAGTGTAGTTTTGATTTGCATTCCCCTGACTGGTAATATTGCTGAACATTTTTTTCATATATCTGTTGGCCATTTGTATTTCTTCTTTTGAGAAGTTTCTATTTTGTTTAATTGCCTCATTTTGCTTTATTTAACTTATATGTTTATTTTTGGTGTTAAATATTTTTAATACAACCACCATGGAGATCAAAAAATTAGGAATGGAACCACCATGTGATTCTGCTGTACCATTCTTCCTTATCTTTCCAAAATAATTAAAGTCATAATATTATATTGATACATGCATACCCATGTTTATAGCACAATTCACAACAGCCAAGTTATGGAACCTACTTAGATGTCTGTCAACAGATGAATAGATTATGAAAATGTGGTAAATGGAATTTTACTCAGTTATAAAGAACAAAATTATGTAATTTGCAGGAAAATGGGTGGAACTGGGGAATATCATGCTAAGTGAGTGAAAATCAAGGATTATGTGTTTTCTCTCATATGTGGAAGCTAGAAAGGAAAAAGGATTTTGTGAAAATGTGGAGAGCCCGGTAGAATAGTGGAAGGGGTGGAGGAGGGAGGAAGAGAGGAAAGGGGAGGTTCTGGGAAGGAAACAGACCAAGTAAAGCCTCTATAAATGAATCGCCAGGAATCTGGCTATCCTGTGCAATCATAACACACCAATAAAAGTGTTTAAAGTCTTTTTGTTTTTGTTTCTTTTTGTGGTACTGAGGATTGAACCCAGGGATATTCCACCTCCAAGTTACACCCCACAGTCCTGGGTTTTTTTGTTTTGTTTTTTGTTGTTTTGGGGTTTTTTTTGTTTTTTTGAAATAGGGTCTCATTAAGTTTCAGAGGGCCTCACTAAATAACTGAGGCTGGCCACTAACCCAGATCTTCCTGTCTCAGCCTCCCAAGTATTGGGATTACAGGCATCCACCACCATGCCTGGCTAAAATTTTTAAATTAAAATTTGAAAAGAAAGTGATATAGACAAAATTTTTTCTATATACCATCATTACATTGTTTTGTTTTACTTCTCTTCATGAAGCATCCTACAGAACTTTGGCTTCAAACCAAATTTTGCTTACACGTGAAGGACTAAAGCTCATTTCCAAACTCACCACTCCCCAAAATATCACATTCCCCCAAAACTATAGATGACTTTCTTTCTTTACTCTGTTTTTTTTCCCCAAAGCAAAGGGGCCCACACTCAGGGAAGGAGGAAGCCTGACATGGCTTCTTTCTCCTGGGAACCCATGAACTGTGGAATCAACAGTCCCCAAACAGCGTAGCCACAGGCCATGAGAGAACATGAGCTTGTAAGCTCTTGACTCCTGGAGCCTTCTCAGATGCATGGGGGACAATGCACAGACAACCTCCCAGAGCATGGTCTTCCCCACGTCAGAGTATGTGAGGTTGAGAATTAGCAGGAGGCCAAGGGTGGTAAAGCCGTAAGCACCCAGGACACAGCTCTACAGCAGTACTCAATATTCTCTGGACTTTCTATTTTAATAGGAAGCAATAAAAACTGGAGGAGAAAATGAAAAGGATAGAAATTTTGCCATTCTGCAGATTTGCCGCTCACTGGATTTGCTATGTCCCAGTTTATAAAACTAGGCCTGGTCCACTGTGGATAAAGGGGCGTGCCAGGCACCCAGGATACGGGGGCAGAGTGGGCACACGGCCACTCAGCCTGCAGCCGGCCTGAGCAAACACAGTGGAACCAGCCTCTGGCCCCATTTTTCTTGCTTTCTGGACTTGAAATGCACATCTCTTTTGCTGTGATTACTTGGTTCTACTCCACCTGCAGAGAAGTCAAATGGACACAACTATTACTGAAGCATCACAGTCCACAGACTTGCAGATTACAGTGAGATTAAACAGGCTGGGCATGAGTGCAGACCTCATAAGTCAAGCAGGGAATGCGATGCACCCACCTCTACTGCCAAAGACACAGGGGACTCCAGTGTAACCTCCACCACATGTAATCTTTCTATGCTAATTGAAGACCAATAGTAACAGAGCAATTAGCCTTGGTCCTAGGCTGGGTGATGCCTGTTGACCACATGGAACTCCAGGCACCTTTGCAATCAGTGAGGGCCTGGGGATGGTGGGCTGGACAAGCGGGATCTAAGTCCTGGCTTCATTATTGACTTACTCCATAACCTTGAGCCAATTATTGGGAAGATTAGATAAATTATTGTGTAAAAATGTCTAATGGAAAATATGTGCTATGCACACAGCAGCTACTGTAGGAAGAATTATGCAAGGTTTTAAAGCAGGCCCAAGAGATGGGTGGATTCCTGCAGTGGAATGCACATATTACAGGAATTATTTCACTGTCCAGGGCAGGTACATTCATCTGTATTTGATGAGGCCATTTCCCAACTCTATAGAGACACAAAGGAAATAGCAAAAAACTGATAGCTATGCAAATTATTCTCGACCACAGAAACACCTAAGGTGCCTCATGGAAGATAACTGATCATCGCCTTGTGGGAGTGGGCCAACGTTGCCAGATTATATCATTTGTAAATTAATTTTAGCATTCCTTAACTGATTATACATGTGTGACTCTTTGAGTTCTCTTGTGAACCAGTTGTAATAATATCCTATGGGTTTCTTCATTAGTTTTACCATGTTAAATAAAAATTTTTACACTTGTGCTGATTGTGTGTGTGTGTGTGTGTGTGTGTGTGTGTGTGTGTGTGTGTGTGTGGTACTGGAGATTGAACCCAGGGTCATTCTACCTCCAAGCTACACAACCAACCCTATTTTTTATTCTTTAATTTTGAAACAGGCTCTTGCTAAGTTACAGAGAGCCTCACTAAGTAGCTGAAGCTGGCCGTGAACCTGCGATTCTCCTGTCTCAGCTTCCCAAGTACTGGGATTACAAGTGTGCACCACCACACCTGGCCACTTGTGCTGATTTTATATTTGTATGAGTCATGATCTTTTTTTTTTTTTTCTTGTTTGTACCTGGAATATTGAACCCTAGCCCTCTTTATTTTTTATTTTGAAGCAGGGTCTCACTAAATTGCTGAAGCTGGACTCTAACCTGTAATCCTCCTGTCTCAGCCTCCCCAGCACTGGGATTCCAGGCATGGGCCTAGAATCCCACTGCGCCCAGCTTGTCTCATGGTATTTTTGACACAAGGATTTTCTACAGACTTGGTCTTGACCATTTTACTAAGGTTCAAGCATGGCCTCTGGGTGCTCTCCACACTCCTTTATCCGTTTTCCAGTTCCAAAGGGACCAAGAGCACAAAAGACCATACCATGCTTCAGGTTCCTTCTTCTTTTCCTACAGCTGTTCTTGTCACTGGACACCCACTTACCACCTACGGAGCCATGGAAGATGCCTCTACTACAGACAGACCTGAAAGTACCAGCACCGGGGAGACTATGTTGAAGACTTACTGCCTTTTGGTAAGAATCATCCCAGGGTCACTGGTCCACTCGGTCTCAAAAGTTCAAACGTGTAAATTAAAGGAAAACACATGCCACAGAAAGCCCAGTGCCCATGCACTTGTCACAACTCAGACGTCACAGGAGAATTCAAGTAACCCACACCTGCCTCTGCCACTAAGCTCATCAAAATGTGAAAACTGAGGGACCCACTGGAGAGGGATCCTGGTGTGAGGGCGAGTCTTCTTCGGCCCTACTACAGTCCTTCTCTGAGGCCATCTCTGCAGTCTGCTGTCATCTGGAAGAAATTGGCCATCCATCAGTTCCAGACTTGCAGGCCAGGAGCGAGGGCCAAGCTCAGGCCTGTGCAGGCGCTGCGGCCTGGGAAGTTCAGGTAGGAAGCAGCTCTGACAGACATCACCCACACTCATCCTGACCTTTGGGACTGGAAACCCATCCTGGGCAGGGAGCGGGGGTCATTTTAAATCAAAGGCCACCATGCCCACAGCTGCACAAGTAAGGAACGCCTAAGAAAATAAATACGTGTGTGTGTGTCAGGGGGCAGGGGGGGGGGGGTTAATGCAGTTAACGGCAGTGAGCAGAGGCTGGAGGCAGTAGCTTTTAACAAGTTTTATTTGAAAGACGAACTCAGTGTGGTTGTCACGACAGTTGTGTTTGTGGCCGGGGTTGTATTGCTAACAGATGGAAACCTGGCAGCCTTCCTCCTTTCACGCAGGCGCTCTGCGGAAGAAGTGGCCAGATGAGCACAGCCTTAACCTGACGCACACTGTCAGCCCTGTGTGCTAACCAGAATGGTTCAGGGATGCTCTGGTCAAAATACTGGCAGCACACTCCTCTGTGCCTCCCCTTTCATCCCTGTTCACCCTCTGAGAATTCCTGAAGAGAGGGGGGAGGGGCATTCTTCTTCAGAGAATCACTCCTGGAGAAAAAGGAATGTTTTGCAAATGTCCCCATCTGTAGACACATCTCTGCTTATCAAGTCACCTACCACATGAAGATCTCCAGAGAAAGGGAAGGAGCCAACTGAAGCCCCTCGGGGCAATCTAGAATTTAGGAAAACCAGTGTGGGCAGAGTATGCATCAACCCACCCTTGGAATGGGGAGATCTGTTTTAGAGAACTACTTTGCAGTTCAAAAACAAACAAAGCCAGGTGTGGTAGTGCACACCTTTGAGCCCAGTGCTTGGGAGGCTGAGACAGGAGGACCCCAGGTTCAGGGCCAGCCTCAGCAACTTAGCAGCACTCTGTTTCAGAACAAAAAATAAAAAGGGCTGGGGGTGTAGCTTGGAAGTACAATGCCTCCGGGTTCAATCCCCAGCACCACAAAAAAACAAATAAAACCAACAAGACAACCTGCACCAAAATTCAGTGCCTCAGAATGAAGCACCAAGCATGTGTTAAGGAAGCAAAACTCCTTGAACTTTGCTGTATTTTAAAACAGAACATTATGACACATGGAGACATACACCCAAACAGAAGCAGATAGCCAGCGTGGAAACAGAGGAGGGGAACACCCAGGAACGAGTTCTGGGAACTCCTGGTATAACCATATGCAAATAATTTAACAGTGATGCAGGCTCAGTTCTGGAGCAAAGATTTCCATTTCGGTAGCCTCTCACCTTGCACAAGGTGATCACACTGTGCCTTGCCCTCTGGACCACTGACATGCAGGGTCCGGTTCCATTCATCCTCTATGGAATATCAAGTATATATTCTCAATAACTCTCCATGGATAGATAATAGAATTCTTTTTTCTTTCTTTCCTCCTCCTCCTCCTCCTCCTCTTCTTCTTCTCTTCTTTTGAAACACTTTTGGGTAATTTGCAGAATGACAACACAAGGCACAGGGACAAGTGACTTTTTACAGAGTTCACAAGAACTCCACCTATATTTTCAAAGACCAAATAGTCACCCAAAGACTTTGGTCCATTTAACAGTTTCTCAAGGTGAAACTTGTAAAGGATTTCTTCTTCTTCAGCACAAATGTATGCTGTGTTGAACTGGAAATCTGCAAATAATAAGATATCCTGAGGAGCCAGGGAGTGTTGTTTTTAAATCAACCACAAAAGAAGAATTACTTCAGCGAAAAGAAGGATGATCTAGTCTATGCTACTCTAATTCTATTCTACTCTAATTCTACATGTCTTAAAGCATTTTTAAAATACTTGGCAACAAATATAAAGACTAGGCATTAGTGAATGAACATTTTTTGCCAAGGATATCTATGCATGGTAGTCTACCTGTCTCCCTAGGCTACATCTGGCCTACTCCACAGAACAGGGGCTCTGTACCTGCCCAGCAAGACAGCTGGTGGCCATGGGCTAGCCCTGGCTCTTGGGTATGACAACTCAGGCCTATTCCTAAGTTTGTATTCCGAGAGAAGTTTTGGCCTGCTCTGTTCAGTTTATGGGACCCATATGTCAGGGCTATTGTCTGAGTCTTGGGGAGACATTGTACCCAGGAGGCTGGGACAAGGGGGTCCTCTGCTTCTTTCAAGCCCTGGTATGGGTCCATGGGGCCCAAATCATGGTGTCCTCCTTTGAGCTACTTTGCATTATAATCCACCCCCTGCCTCCTCGCCTGTGTCCTTTCTTCTTCTTTGTTCTTAGGGCGATGCTGCCCTTCCAGAATCTTCCAAACCACATGCCTTCAATTGCTGAGTTTGGAGCCCCTTCTGTCACCCCCATGGAGACCGCTCTAGCTCAGTAATGAGCTTGCCCCTCAGAGGTCCTAATGTAGAGGCACACAGAGACCCACTGGACATGAACAACAGGAAACCAGCTCAGTAAATGGAATAGAGTGCCCACTGTGCGCCACACAAAGCAGCCCTCAACCAGCAGGCCAAGGGTCTGAATGGTGCACCAAGAGCCCCCGGCACCCTGAACCATGCAGCCATCCCAGAGCTGGGTTGGTATTTACTTCAACCATTGACCAAAAGATCGATTCAATTCCATAGTACAATTTATGTAATTGATTTTGAATCTAATTTTTAAAATGTTCCCCAGTAACACGTACTAGAAACCTCATCAATCTGGCATCGATCCAAAATCTAATTAATTAAGAAGCCTTCTACACAGAACTGGGATTTAATATCTCTAATGCACTTTCCCATCTGACCGCAGAAATCTGTAAATCTAACATAATTTATTGAAAAGAATCTGTAACTAAATGTTATGCCATTACATTACACAGACTTCTCCATAGACCCAGTGTGTTGCAAATTAAAATGTGTGTGTATATGTATATATGACATATTATCCCCAAACAAGGACTCATTTAATGACCAATTTCATTAAGCCATTGAAAACATTATTCCTATCACATTTAATGAAAATTACATCTAACTGAACAGAAAGGATTTAGAAAAACAATTGAGTGAAATACTGGTAGTAATAAAAACCCTGAACTCATGTCTCAAGTTAGTTTGAAGTAAAGAATGCTAGCATCCTATATTTTAAAACCTGTTATAGTAGCAGAAAATTCTCAAATCTAATTTAACACAGATGCATAACCGCATTTTAAGTACCCCAGAGAAAGGTCAACGTGACTACACTCATGAATTTAAGAACTCTCACACAAAATTCATTTTCATGGAAGGTGGTTCTTTTTCTCCTGCATATGGAAACCTGTCTGTTTACATTAAAGTGACTAAACATAATCGTGATCCACAAAATGATGCTTTTCTGGCGATTTGGGCAAGAAATGTGTTTTCTTCACACTTTGGACCCCAAGGCTCCAGCAACTGAGCCCCATTTATTGGATTTTCACTGCGTTAAAAAGCCAAAGTGAGTGAACATTTAAGGACCAAAAGCTTAATGCCAGGACAATGTGAACGGCTTGTACACTTGCTAGCAGATTGACATGCTCTTAGAAAAGTGCTTGCTTCGTTCCTCCTATTTCCAGCTCCTCTCTACATGGCTCTCCATCCCCTCTTTGTAGACTGAGAGTACAGATTATCTTCCAGTTGACAAAGCATTTTTCTCTTTTTAATGTATTTTTTACTCTGGTGCATTTTAATGACATCGTAGGGAGGTTCAGTGTGATAGATACTAACACACAGCACGTGGTGTGTTTCTCTCTTAATAGCAGACCATCTTTTTCAGATGTATACAACTATGAATATGACTATATCAGTGGTTTTAGCATTACATATGCAATTTTTGCTATGGGTATATAAAATTGTTCGATATACATAAGTTAAAAATATCTATAAATCATAAAAGTTTTTGAATGAAGACTGACTAGGCCTAACTCTCCCCATCAAGTGTGGATAGAGAAATGCAATCCTCTCAGGAACGTGTCTGAAACATTCCAGACCGGGAGATGATTCTTTTCTCCATCTTTGAAGAAATGCTCTAGAGAAAATAGGAAACAAAAGGAGAGAGACAGTAGAATAGTGGGGGAGAGGGGAAGGAGGATTGAGGAAGCAAACCATTTAAATAGTGCTGTGTCCATATATGATAGTATCACTACCAATCTCACATGCACAGGGAGGAGGGAGAGGAAGGAGGGAGAATGCAGAAGGAAATACACCATATGCGGTGTGCATGTCTGTTTCTATCACATGCTCGTGAGATCAGTAGTGATACCTTCATATATGGACATAACATTATTTGCTCTCCCCTCTTCACCTCCCTCTCCCAATCTCCTTCTACTAGTCTAAGTACATGAACGGATAAAGAAAATGTGTATGTACATACAGAGGAATTCTAATCAGTCATAAAGAAGATCAAAATTATGTCATTTGCAGGAAAACAGATGGAACAGAGAATATTGTGCTAAGTGAGATCAACCAGTCTCAGAAAGTCAAGTGTCATGTGTTTCCTCTCATTTGTGGAAGCTAGAGAGAAAATAGGAAATAATAAGGATGTCAGATAAGTGAGGAGAGAGACCAGTAGAATATGTAATGCATTACACACACACACACACACACACACACACACACACACACACACACTATACAATAAGGGTTAGTAATGCAGTCTGTCAAGCAATATAAAATCATTCCAAGTGATTTCATCCAGAGAGAAAGACAAATGCATTGCATTGCTTTAAAAAAAAAAATGGAAAACAATCATTATTATATGTTCCCAATATTCTCCAAGGTCTAAAAAGAAGGCTACTGGAAAACAGTTCTCAGATGCACAAGTGGGGATGCAGGAGTCTCCAGATTGCTTTACTTCATTTAGTAACCAGTCTCTTTGAAAATGCAGTGATGGAAAAGGAAGGATACCCGCCCCCCCACACACACACCAGTCAGGCTTGCAAGCCAAATGCCGAAATTCCCCCAGCTTGGACTTTTTTCTATACAGGTCAGTAATCAGACTTTTAGCTGTAAATGCAGACTGAGGATGTGTATGAACACTGGGGACAAGGTTAGATGTCACAGACACATAACACACGCCAAGATCTCTCTCCCAAGTCCAGCCCACAAACATGGTAGCCATACCCTTACATTTTTTACTCCTTTAACTTTTTTTTTTTTTTTTTTGCGGTACTGGGGATGGAACTCAGGGGCATTTTACCTCCGAGCTATACCCCCAGCCCTATTTTTTTATTCTTTATTTTGAAACCGGGTCTCACTAAGTTGCAGAGTGCCTCACTAAGCAGCTGAGGCTGGCCGCGAACCCGGATCCTCCGGTCTCAGCCTCCCGAATGCTGAGATTACAAGCGTGTGCCACCACGCCCGGCTTTACTCCTTTAACTTTTTTATCAGCCTTTTCCAAACACAAAAAGGCAAATAGCTATGATCTGGCATTTCTTGGAAACTCTTATGTCTCAACACCTGTAAAGAAATGAGTAAACACTGTGTTTTTCTCTGAAGTTTGCATCCCTCCTCCAACCCCTGTCCCGCCTCAGACACACCCATGGGGTTTGCTTTTCTCTGCTTCCACAGAAGCAGCTCTGGCTGGGCTACAGCACCAGTGGCTTCTGTTTTCCTGCTCAGGCTCGGTGTTCTCATACTCCACTCTTCTGGGCTCTTTCCCTGTCTTTTGTAGTCTCTCCCACATCTGGGCTAACAGCCAAGAGCTCTGCCATTTGAGTGGCTCAAGGAGTCTACCAGGCTGTGTTCAGACTAGAGTGATGACCTCACAAAGAATTTCTTTTTCCTTTTGGGTCTCAATTTTGTGAGTCGGACACAAACTGGTATTTTCCGAGTCAGGCCAATGGAATCGGTCCAATCACACCAGTGTGGGAGTCTCTTTGAAAGCAGCCGGCAGCTCCAGAGAACAAGACATGGACTCTCCCCTGCCCGCCTTTCTCTAATGCACTGGAGCAGCAGGTAAAATCTTCAACATGCCCAAGTCGATCAAGTCAAAGGTATGGTTTTTAAGCAGCACTTTCCATTCCCGCAATAGGTGTTAACGTTAACTGTGTAAATGCAGAGGCAAGTCAGCTACTGAATTCCCTGGCTGTTATTAATATTAGCAAATATTAATTGTGTAAATTGATGGGATTCACCCTGATAATTTCATTGATGCATATATCCTGCATTGATTGTACTGTCCAATCTTCTGTCACCTTCTCCCAGCGTCCCCCTTCTCCCCTCTGCTTTGGCCCTATGCCCAGCCCCTCATAGGTTGGGTTTTGTTGACTGCAAACCAGTTGGATTCGTTATTATCGTCTCATGTGAAAAACACTTGTTAAGTCACTCTCTTTCCAAAGGAAGTCCTCAGTCTACATGACCAGAAGTGCAAAGGTACCAGGCTGACTCCTCCTGCTCATCCAGGAGCTCTGTGCTCCAAATCCCTGATTTAAAGCTTGGAATTCTTGCACATGTTGGCCTGGTGCTGGAATAGCTGAGGGAGTTAAGTCAACTTGTTTTAGGTCTTTGAAGTTTTATGAACTTTCCCAGTATCATCTGGGGCATGGAATTGAGTTTCACCAGAAACATCAACTATCAGAAATAGAAAGTTCACAGTTGTAGCTTGAGAAGCTCACCGCTTAGTAAATATGATAGTCTTTTTTTTTTTTTAATCAGTTGCAAGTTGGTAGCTGATAACATTTTCAATGAGCTCTGAAGTTTCTTCATAAAAGTACATAATCTCAAGCCAAGATATTGGGTTCCACCTGCCTGGAGTAAAGAGCTAACGATGTTTCCAATGAAAATAATATTTTCCCCATGAAAAGGTTATAAACTAGCTTTGGAATTCCAGGACTCCTCCTTGCTAAGGCCCAGCTGTATCCAGGCCCATTTCACAAGTGTGTGAGATAAAACAGGAAGAGTCCAGATCCCAAATGTGAGTGACACCCAGGCTCACACTTGGCTCTTACAGCAGCTCTGAGTGAAGCAGAAGGGGACCTCCAACAAGCCAGGTAGGAAAAAAGTGTTCCCACTGGACAGTCTGACTTAGTCATTCCTCCCTGCTCACTGGCTCTTGCCATGACCCAAGAAGATCAGCAAACCTCGGGCTGCTCGCAGCCTCATGACCTAAAACACAGGTCCCTCTGTGCGAGCATTGGCTGTGCGACCAAACACAAGCTCTGCTTTAGCTGCACTGCCCAACGATAGAGCTCAATTATGTCTAAATATAAGCCAGCTCTGCAGTGTATTAATTGCTATAGCACCTGGAGGACACAGTTTCATCTCTCTAAGCCTCAATCTCTTCACATGGAAAACTGGCCTAATAATAACATTTCACAATTCTGAGTTGGTACATGCAAAGTCCCTGGCACAAGGGCAGCACACGTCAAGTGTTTGTCTTCCCAGGGAATGATCCGGCTCAGCAATAAAAGTCTAGGTTCTAGAAACATATGACCTTAATAATCATTTCCTCAGTCTTCTATTCCTTGACCTTTATCTCCTGGGGACATTGAAAGAATCAAAAGCAAAAAAGAAAAAACAAAAAACACTTGGAAAAATATTTTATACCATTGAAAGTAATTCGGGATTCAATATATAAATACTTTAAAACTTTGGTAAGTCTGAAGTGTTAAAGTGAGAATACCAATAAGTGTGGGCAGAAAATAGCTTTGCCAAAGAAGATAGGAGAGAACCAAGGTAAAAAGATAACAGTTTTTCAGGAAGAAACAGCTTGGTTTGTTCCCACAAGGGTACTGATTCCTTAAGATAAAAATAGTACCCCCGAAGCGATTCATTGCCATTACCAAACTGGTTTTCCAGTTTTTTCTACCAAACCAAGAGAAAGTTCTCACCATAGGGGCTGATGAGTACTGAAGACAACCCAGGATTGTTTTTCTTTAAATGAATCATTCATTTTTTTAAGTAAACTTGCATATATAAAATCCACAGGTAAGGACATTTCAATTTGTTTTTCAAAGGTTTTTTGACAATATTTGTGGGGTACAATATAATAACTCAAAAAATAAATACAGTGCTTACTGATCAAATCAGGATTATTGGCACTTCCATCTCTTCCAACATTTATTATTTCTATGTGTTGATGGTCTTTAAACTTTTCTAGTTGTTCTGAAATATATAATAAATTATCAAAGACTATAGTTACCCTTTAGAGCACAACTGCAGCCTGATACTTCAACTGCTTAATAAATAACTGCTTTGTAAGGCTTTCAGTAAGCAGTAAATAAGTGTTTAGTAAGGTTTTTTTTTTTTTACATGATTCGTTCATGGCCATAGAACATTCCCAGTGAAAAGAACCAGATCTGAGAGGGTCTTGTATACACACAGTAAGGCATGTTCTAGAAGCATGGCCATTATCCTCAGTTGGGATAAGTGCTTTACTACAAGCGTCTGCATTTGAGAATAGGAAGGATCAGAAGTCCTCCTAAATTTTGGACTCACAATAAAGGAAGATTAAAAAATAAAAAAAAAAAAAGAAAATGAAGGAGGCCTAAATTATCACTTCTTTTTTGGTACTAGGGATTGAATCCAGGGGAATTCTACCTCCATGCTACATCCCCAGCCCCTTTTTATTTTTTTAAACAGGGTCTCACTAAGTTGCTGAGGTTGGCCTTGAAGCTACAATCCTCCTATTTCAGCCTCCCACGTACTAGGATTACAGGCATGTGCCACTGCACTTGGCTTATAATTTCTTTCCATTATGATTTTAAAGAAAATATTTTTAAGGTTATTGTTGATTATTATTCACTCCCTAATTCATTCTGCAGGCTTAAGAGGGTGCTGCTTATTTTAGGCTTCTCCAATCTCCAATAATTAGACAATACACATCTCCTATTATTTTTTTCCTCCATCCTGAGATAGAAGAGGGCAAGTTGGATGTGAAATAGGAGAGGCTGACCTCAGAGACAACTTGAGGTGGTTGAAGCAACCCCCAAACCTTCTGCAATATCAGCATGTTTATAGAGCCATACACACACCTAACCCCTATCTCTGTTGGCCCAGACGAGTGATAAAGTCCCAATCCCACCTTCTCTGCTCTTTCTAGCCTGAGGAGTGCAAAGGTCAGAAATCTGTAGCTACACTACTGATAAAGGCTACTAGCTTATTAATTTAAAATGTCACTAAAAATAAATGAGGATCCCTTTCTCTGTCACCATCAGCCCTAGGTTTATATTAGTAAAATATCCCAGCTTGCTGCTGGCCTTGGGAGTGTGTACTGTGTCTGGAACATGATTGATTATTTTTTCTTTCAGAAAGCTTTCATGGATACATCCATATGTGAAGCAGAGTAGTAAGCATTAGGGATGGAAAGAAAAATGCAGATTGCCATCACTAGATAGTTGCACTGTGGTTCTACAGTCATAAAGATAAAGAAATTTTACAAGCCAAACAGCTCTGTTCTCAGGTGCTCACAGCAGTGGCGCTAGATCACCAAACACACCAAAGAGAGATGTTATAAGTACTATAGTAAAGGCAGAAACGGTTTTGCCGTTATTGTTTGTGGTACTGAGGGTTGAATTCAGTGGCGCTCTACCTCTGAACTACACCCTAGCTGTTTTTATTTTTTGTTTTGAAACAGGATCTCACTAAGGTATCATGAATGGGTCTCAAACCTGTGATCTTCCTGTCTCAGCCTCACAATACTAGAATTACAGGTGTGCACCACCGTTCTTGGCCAGAAACAAAGTTTTATGAGAGCCCTCCAAATAAGAAGCAATGAGCTCTCTGGGGTTTAGGTATGACTTTACATAGAAGTGACATGTGACAACATTTATTTTCAGGAACAGGGAAAAAAAAAAAAAAGACACCATGACCAAGTGGGACTTGTTCCAGATGTTCAAGGCTGTTCTAACATCTAACATCTAAAATTCAATTTTAAATTTCAATTATCACATCAACAGATTAAAGGAGAAAAATCATAAGCATATATCAGTAGATGCAGAAAAAAAGCAATTTGATAGAATAGCCAATAATAATAAAATCTCTCACAAACTAAAAATAGAGGAGAATTTCCTGAATTAGGTTAAAAAAAAAAAAAACAACAACAACAACAAAAAAAACCACCTGCAAAAGCCTACAGCTAACATCATACTCAGTACTGAGAAGCCAGATGCTTTGTCTCTCAGGGTAGGAGGGACAAGGGAGGCTGCCCTCTCACCGCCCACAGCCATCACACCTCGAGGGAACCCTAGACAGCTCAATGAGAAAAGAGGAAATAATAGGCATACGGGTTGAGAAGGAAGAAGTCAGTCCTTCTCTGTTCACAGAGGACATGATGGACTATGTAGAAAGCTCCAAAGATAAGACAAAACAAAGAAAAAAGCCCGTAACTCCCAGATCATAGCAAGGTCTTAGAGGAAGAGTGTTAAAGAATAAAGAAAAGCAACTGATTTCCCTGTATACCAATAATGAACATTTAGAATTTAAGATTAAAGACACATTACCATTTATTTTGAAAAAAAATCAAAGAAGATATAAATTCATGGAGAAATAAATATAATTATTGATATAAAAATATAAAATAAATATAGATAAAATATATAAAAGTAAACATAAATATTGATGTAAGTATAATATAAATAAATGGAGAGATAGTCCATGTTTATATCTAGGAAGACTCCTTTAACTTTTTTTTTTTTTTTTTTGCGGTACTGGGGATGGAACTCAGGGGCATTTTACCTCCGAGCTATACCCCCAGCCCTATTTTGTATTCTTTATTTTGAAACTGAGTCTCACTAAGTTGCAGAGTGCCTCACTAAGCAGCTGAGGCTGGCCGCGAACCCGGATCCTCCGGTCTCAGCCTCCCGAACGCTGGGATTACAAGCGTGCGCCACCACGCCCGGCTTATAATTGGATTTCTAATTGGCAACTATGATCCTTTGAATTATATCATAGAGCATTTCTTGTTTGGGGGTTGTCAAGAGATGAAGCCTATGTTTCATTCATATTTATAAAATCAGTGTGAGAATTAGAAATAAAAGAACAGGGGCTGGGGGGCTGTTGAGTTTGAGCATTCATGTAAAGGATACCCATGTATGTGCAGGTACAGAAGAGACACAGGAAGACTCAATACTGTACAGATGTCAGTTTTTCCCAACTTTATCAATTCAACGCAATCTCAATCAAAATCCCTGCCAGCTATTTTGTGGAAATCAACAAACTGTGATGTGTATATGGAAAGACAAAAGTCCTAGCATAGCAAACAAAATACTGAGGAGGAGTAAACTAAAGATCTACACTGCTCAGCTCTAAGATCTAACACAAAGCAGCGGTGGTTGAGACCCTGCACTATTGGCAGGAGAATGGACACAGGCTCTTAACAAAGGAGCAAAGACAATCAAATGACAAAAGGATCATCTTTTCAGAAATGGTGCTGGATGAGTGGACATTGATGCTCAGAGAAGAAAAGGAAGAAGGAAGCAGGGTATAGGGGGGAGAGATCGTCCATGTCTAGATGATAAATCTGTTGCCAAAATTAACTCCAAGCCGGGCGTGGTGGCGCACCCTTGTAATCCCAGCATTTGGGAGGCTGAGACCAGAGGATCCGGGTTCGCGGCCAGCCTCAGCTACCTAGTGAGGCACTCCGCAATTTAGTGAGACTCGGTTTCAAAATAAAGAATAAAAAATAGGGCTGGGGGTATAGCTCGGAGGTAGAATGCCCCTGAGTTCAATCCTCAGTACCACAAAAAAAAAAAAAGAAGGAATAGTTGAGTGGACTGTAGATCATTCTTAGGTGAACTCTTGGTGGGGGTGGGAGCGCGAGGGAGAAAAGTCAAGATCAGCTGGGAAATTAACATTTGAAGCAGCAGAAAAAAGTTAACATGGGTGGAAGATTTGGAAGTTGGGGGTGGGGGATGGTAAGGCTGATGGAGCAGACAAGAGACAGATGTTTTATGTTTTTCTTACTGCAGCTCTTCTATACCTGTGCCCCTGTACCTGGCTACAACATGCATTATTCATGTACTTTTCAAACATGGTCACCTTTAATACTTGTCATGACACTTTTAGGGGGCAATGTTATATCGCCTCTGGGTGATGAATCAACTGAGGTTTTACAAAGTTTTGTAAATTTCTAACAGTTTAAAAGGGACCAGCCTTTGCTTTTCCAAAGCTGGTGCTTCTAAAACAATGCTATCAGGTTTATCAGCAACTTGTGAGGTCTCCGCAACTAGTGAGACCCTGTGTCAAAAATAAAGAATAAAATAGGGTTGGGTGAGGGATGTAGTTTAGAGGTAGAATGCCCCTGGGTTCAATCCCCAGGACCTCAAAAAATAAAATAAAATAAAATAAAAAATAACTTAACAGCCTGGAGATATAGCTCAAGAGAATAATTTCCTTGAGTTTAACTCCCAGTACCATAAAAAAAAAATAAATTAATTTTAAAAAGACAAGCAAATTTAGGAGTGAGCTTGACTGTGGACATGCTAACTCAGGCCCAAGGAGAACCCCAGGCTGGCTCTGGACCTCAAGCCCTCGACCTAAACCCAAGGAGATGTCAGCCTCTGCAGTGGGCACTAAGCCCTGGGTGCTGGAAGCATCACTGCCAAGCACAGGATGGAGGAAAAGTAGTAAGACCCAAGGTCTGACAATGGAGAATACAACACTGGGGAAATCAGGGGAGCCAGAGCCTGAGAGAGAGACAAACAAGGGGAAGGGAGGCCCAGGAGAGGCTACCCTGAGAATGTCTCATTGAAATAGGATGGAGCCAACAGCAGGGAGGATGACAAGAAAGCAGGCTCCTTCCTCCTCGTCCTACTCTGTCCTCAGCCCTGACTGCCTGGCCCAGGCTGCCTCCCTGCATCTAAAGGCCTCAACAGGAGGCAGAATCGCCGGCCTTCCTTCCCCCTCTAAGCCTGAAGGAGACAGTTGTGAGTGTGTGTGTGTGTGTGTGTGTGTAACTAGGGATTGATTCCAGAGGCATTCTACCTCCAAGCGACACCCCAGCCCTGTTTTATTTTTCATTTTGAAACAGGGTCTCATTAAGTTGCTGAGGCTGGCCTCGAATGTGCTATCTTCCTATCTCAGCCTCCCAAGGACTGGGATTCTAGGTATGCCCAGCTTACCTTTTTAATTGTTACAGAGACCACTGAGGTAGAGAGGAAATACATGAAGTTATTCATGTTTAAACTCTGAGAAAATAAAAAGGATTCAGGCCACATACTCTGAATCATACCTGAGAGCAGTATTTCTGTTTCCTGATCATTTTTTTTTTATTTTTTATAATTTTATTGGTGAATTGTAATTAGACATCATAATGAGATTCAAAGTGATACATTTACACATGTACACAGCACTTGGTGTGTTTCCCTCCAGAACCCACCCCTCGTCCCTCCCTCCCCTTACACGTTGGGGAGATTGGTAGTGCTGCCATCATAGATGGACATACCGTTATCTGCTCTGTTTTCTTCCTCAAACCTCATTTCTCCCCTCCACACTTTCCTGTCCCAAACCTCTTCCATTAATCTAGTGGTCTCTCTCCTCATTTATCTGAAGTCCTTTTTGTTTCTTATTTTCTCTCTAGCTTCTACATATAAGAGATATGACTCTTGACTTTCTGAGACTGGCTGATCTCACTTAGCATAATCTTCTCTAGTTCTATCCATTTTCCTGTAAATGACATAATTTTGTTCTTCTTTATGACTGAGTAAAACTTCACTGTGTATATACCCCATGTTCATTATCCATTCATCTGTTGATGGACACCTAGGTTGGTTCCTTACTCAAGTTATTGTGAATTGTGCTTCTTTAAACATAGGTATGCATGGATCACTATAGTATTATCACCTTAATCTTTTTGGAGAGACATTGAGGAGTAGAAACACCACATGACACAGCTATATCAATTCTGCTTAAAATGTTTAAAATCTTCTCTTGGAAGACAAAGGGCCCTTTGACTTGATACGGTCAAGAAGCCCGAGTCTACTCCTCCACTTTTGCCTCATGTGGGATTACTATGTTGGTTTTTAGCCTCTTCTCAACAGCTTTTTCTGCCTTGTTCTTGCTGTTTTAAACAGGAGAGATACACATGCCCAAATGTCCATGTCT
This sequence comes from Graphiurus murinus, assembly GCA_004027655.1. Taxonomy (NCBI): domain Eukaryota; kingdom Metazoa; phylum Chordata; class Mammalia; order Rodentia; family Gliridae; genus Graphiurus; species Graphiurus murinus. The sequence goes on along the minus strand of PVLC010000920.1, from coordinate 1,853 downwards.
CATGGTGAGGCACAGAAAACTGCATGTTTGTGGAAATTTCTCCCATTCTTGCAAATACCTTCTTTCTGCAGTTGTTGACTTAGTCACAATAAGGAGGGGATTCTGGGTAGGACCCACCCTTTAAGGGAAGTATTACAGGGCTTGGAAGTACAACTTGCCCAAGAGCAGAAGGACTTTCTTGTATGTTACAGTTTTGTCACATACTGTTCTTATTTTAATTAGGTAATGGAAGCCCAGTAGCCAAGGAATCTTTCTTGCTAAAAAAAAAAAAAAAAAAAAAAAGCTTGGTATGGTAGTACATACTTGTAATCCTGTAATCTCAGTACTTGAGAGGCTGAGATAGGAGAATCATAGTTTCAGGGACAGCCTCAGCAATTTCAGCAATTTAGTGAGACAGACTTTTGGCAACCTAGTGAGACTCTGCTTCAAAAATAAAAATAAAAAGGTCTGGGGGTGTAGCTCAGAAGAAGAATGCCCCTGGGTTCAATCCCCAGTACCACAAAAAGCAATAACAACAATAATAATTACAATAAAAGAGAATAAATGGAACAGAGCATGGACTCTAGAAAATAAGGATTAGAGCTTACAAAGCCTTTCCCACCAGCACATGGCCATCTTCCAGTGTCCCATCAGTTTTCTCGAGGGCCATGGACAGGACCGTGGACAGGCTGTGGGGACACGCCCTACGTGGTAACGACTCAGCTTGCTCTTGGGATTACAGCATTTCTTGCTGAATCTGGTGCCAGGTTTCTCTGCATGACTCTGCTTTGTCCTAATTGACCTCTCTGCTCCTCTGCCAAGCTCAGCAATGCAGCAGGATTGCAAAGACTTCCAAGGTGGGGACCGTGGAGTACACCGCCTTCCTCTTCCTGGCTGAGAGAGGGTCAGTACCAGGCCAGTGGTGTAGCCTGCACACTGTCTCTGGCTGCCCCATGCTGATTGGAGGTGAACATTTTGTTTCAGTGTTTTCCTTTTTAAATCTAAATGTATCAAATGTGACTGACCCTCTGAGAGAAGAATTCCATAGTCACCAGTCACAAGGGAAAAAAATCCCTGCCACCAAGGGCTTCTGCAGGAACGCATGAAAGCAGGCCTTTGCAAGAGCCAGCCTAAGCTCAGCTCAGCAGGCAAGGTCTCTGACGCTGAGGCCCCAGGGAGGAGGCCGCAGAGGCAGTGGCTGTGTGGAGAGCCTGTCCCTCTGAAGCCAGGGTGGCTTCTGGTCTTTCAGGGACAATGATTTGCCTGATCTTCTCCTGGGTCAATTTTCCTTTATTCCTTGATGGGATTTTATTGCAGTTTCTCAAATTCTCGGGTCCAAGGGCTGCTGATGAAAGCACCCAAAATGGTGTAGTCACTCTGAGTTGCTGTGTGAAACTGAGCTCCTCACGGGTGTTATCTCCCGGCTGCCCCTCCCACTGCCCCCGAAGCTCCCTTCCCTGTTCCCCTGCCACTCTAAGATAAAACTCGGCCAAGAAATTCTATTCTTCTATTAACAACTTCTTGTTCTGTGATGTGACTTAGACACACACACCCCTGCTGGCTCTGTTGACCTGAGTATCTTGTTAATGGGTCCAACCCTTGTGTGCCCAAACAGCTCAATGAGACCCACAGGTCCGACATGCATGTACCTTTTAAAATATCCCTGGTGTAATGTCCTCGCTCATCTCAGTATCCTTCTGTGCCTCTCAGGAAATATTTATCAACTTGAACATAGTCAGCTGAGGATAAAGAGGGCTCATTAGAGACACATCTTCAATCAAAGAAGAAGGAGAAGGAGGAGGGGGAAGGAGGAGAAAGGAGGAGGAGGGAGAAGGAGGAGGAGGAGGGAGAAGGAGAAGGAGGAGAAAGGAGGA